>LUCH01003280.1:10227-46545 GCA_013368495.1 Paragonimus heterotremus | reverse complement strand
GTGGTGGCCACACCGTCCAGTTTAGCCCAATAGGTCATCGAGATGCGCAAGCCGTCACACCGCGTCAAGGTCAAGTCTCGTTGTTACTATGTTGGGTAATGATGTTTCACGAAACGCGAGGAGGGCGACATTTTGCCGGCGGTCCAGATTCTAGCTTCCACATGAGAGGGCTTCATTCAAACTGGAAGGAGTGAAGTTCTTGCCAGATCCAGCACAAACTACAGTTCATTCATGACTGCGTGATTTTCGCAATCACGCAAAAACGTTTTCCACTCGTTTACCAAAGAAAGAGCGCCCGTACATCACCAGTCTAATATCAAACCGCACGTCGACCAGGTTCGAAAACTCAATGTTCACATAAAAACATACACACATATCGGTATCTAGTCGAAGTAGATTGAAGCCAATCATTCAGTTCGAGACTATAAGGTTTCCCGTCCTCAATTAGAATGTTTCAGCCCGGGATCGCCGTTTTTGGTCATGCCACATCACTTCACTAATGACTGTGCAACGCATGAAAATTATGCCGCCAAGTTTCCACTTCAACGCATATAACGTGGCCGCTTAGGCGGTTCTATCGTTCATCGGTGTGCACGGCTAGCAGGCTAACAGTGATTACAAAAGACCAAACTGTTGTGGGAAACAGATAGTTCAACAAAGATGAGACTGGACGCCTAGGAGGGTAGTAATTAACACCCAGAGGGTACGACAGTAGGAGAAAGTCGAGATGGGTTAGTGATGTCACTGGCAAGGGAACGATAACTTCCTGATACGGAAGACAGCAGTGTCGCAACTATGAAAATAGTTCTACTGTATGTCCATATGATCGTGCTTCACTACCTAAGCAGTCAGTAGTGCGACATACAATCTTATGAGTGTAACTGCTTTTCGTCTGACTGCTCCCCTTTGGCCTATCTGACAAGGTTGCACCTGAAGGGATCGGAATCCTAGCCAGCATAGCCCGCCAGATCAAAACAATACACAAGTCCGACCACCTCTCCAAGATAGCAGTGTAGGTCGGGCATGAGGATAGTACTCAACACCCAGATTAAAAACTGCCAAAGCAAAACTGGTTCGCCACCAAATATTACTTCGTAAACCATAAATGTGCTGTCAACAGAGGCCGGTTGTCGTAAACCATAATTTTATAGACGTAAGTCAATAAACAACTGCAGTTTAGTTACAACAAGAGCAACATGGACATAACTAAGCAATTAACACACGATAGATCAAACTGATCATGCAAGATTGTGAGAAAGCATCTTAACAATTTGCGGACTCACCAGGGTGTGTAGGACGATGCAATGAACAAGTAGATCACGACACGATCACACAGATGGAGAAATGACCGAATACGGCTGTTATATAGAAATAAAAGACTGGATAGAGAAGAACCACACAAAAGATTAATGACTGTATAGTATCATAGAGTTGAGTTAGTTATACATTGTAAAAGAATGTGCCTCTCTGTAAATGCTTGCCGAAGGTTAGTAGACGTGACAGTGTCGAAATCAACGGCGTGTCTATTTCGGTACACTTTTTTCTCGGCAAGCTAGCTTAATCAACCTGTCATCGCACTTGGTTACTGATACGGTCAACTTCACTTCAGACTGGAATATATTTACCCGAGTGTGTCTCAAGGTTGAGAGTGCATGCATGAGTAAATAGAGTGGAATCAAAATGAAGTTGGATTGTTGATAGGAACGCGAACCACTATAGTTTGATGATAACTGTGATCTGCTGTCAGTCATCGATTTGCGCTGACTGCGCCTACGTGATACAAAAAGATCTCTTGATGCTCGTTCATAAGATGACACCACAAACGGTTTCGACCTAATTGTGGTGAATGCAACCGACAGATAGATGATAATCGCGCCAACAATCTGTGAAACACTTAATTGCGATTCGTTTAGACGAGCATTCTAAGGAGATAACAAGCACGATTTCTGGTCGTAAAAATTTGTCTATCTAGTATGAAGTGCTCACCATAGATGGATTACAGAACCAGATTTATTCGGGTGCTCAAACAATCAAAAATGGTTGGGGACTTCCTCATTGTAATGCATGGTGTCGGTTGTTGCGTGGGTGTTGAGAATGTTGCACTGAGAGATGGATGTCTGGCTCTGTGCGTTCAAAAAGAGTCGTCCGTTAGTTGAGTTTTGTCAGTGATTGTAAATTACCAGCCAACAGCATAGTTGTATATCTCTGTATGACTTTACTTATACTATCGATCATGCCTGCCCGGTCAGCCAACCTTGAGTCAGCTGTTTCTCTTTGAAAAAGGGAATGTGTGTGAGGTCAGTGTCTCGGACGGCTCAATTCAACCACTGCAACAAAGTCAACGAAAATTTCCGTCAAGAATAAACTCTATAGGAATACAAATTTTACGGGCCCACGCGGGCCTAACACTTCGAAAGCAAAAGCAACAATCTTCATTAAGAACTGGAGCGATGTTTTACCTGAAAATTGACTTGTGTGTTACTTAGTCACTTCTCATCAGATGCATCACATAGCGAATCAGGACGGCAAAACCGTAAGGATATCTAGCATCCAAATTAGGTTCTCCGATACACAGTCTAAAAAGTGATAGTTTTTTGAGCACCAATTAAAAATGTTCAGAGATGAGCTACCGGAAGAACTATGGAACGCAGGAAAATCCCCCACCCACATAGACTAACAGAATGAAGTTAATTATCGGTGAATTATAGGCACATCATGGAAGACCTCATTCTTTTCTACATATACTCCACATCGTGCGTCACCTACTGGCACATCTCCCACTAAACAACGATGAACAGCTCAAGGGGCACTCGCTGAATTGAGTCGAGGAATGCGTAGTTTATCTTGCGGACAGAATTGATTCACGGTTCAGGTCTGTTCACGCTGCAATGCACTGCTTAACGCCATGGTCACGACCGACACGGTCCAGAGATTTAAAATGTTACTCGATTGTCACACAAGTGAAGGACAATCTGCACTACACATACCTTAACCGCCAGTTTAGCCAAGAACCATAGGTCATTAAATGCGTATATCTGACGAAATGTTGTTTCGGTGGATTTCAGCGATTGCTGTTGATATTATTACTGGCAATCAACTTCGTTTGAGTTTCATTTTATTTACTTTCTTTACACCTATAAACAAACTAACACAAATTTTTCACGAAAAAAAACAGCGACAGGAGTAGGCAAGCTGTAAACCTATCCCATTAGCAGTTCCTGGGGTTTTCAAGTGGGCACCAGGTTCACTCCTAATCTTAAATTTCATGAGAAATTAACCGTGTTCGTGGTGTACAATTAGCCCATTGCGTCGCAATGTCTTGTCGAAAGAATGTGGTTCGATTGATTACATAACGAATGGTAAAGGTGGGTCATTAGACAGGAGTTCGTGACTGCCAGCGTACGCGAACTAGTCAATGAAGATATACTCAAAGCAACAACGAGCTATTGAACTGTGACTGAAACTCGCTTCGCTTTTCCTGATGTGTTGACTTCTCCCCTCTCTTCCCAAAACTTATGCATTAGTATTGTATCCATACAGTGTGCACTAATTAGTCCATTTATGTCTGATGTTCTGCTGATGATGATCACTTTCACACCATAAGATGATGTGCTCATATTCGTGATGTAACGGTTCCATCAAGAAAGAACGTTGCGATAAACGTTTCAGACTTCAGTGCCCTTTGTATTCGTACAGTGGCACACCACAATGATGTCGCAAGGTAAATTACCTGGATAATAACCTCTGCAATTAGTATTCTCGTAACCTTTCGGATAGATGCAACTGTGTCTAACACTCCAAATGACCTGATGAGGTGGAAGACAGCTTTTGTGGACAACTTGGGACTATCCTTTATGTTGGATCTTTGCATCGTATTGGATGAATGGACCAAATTGGAATTACTTCACAAGTTCCTAAGAACAAAAGAACAACATCAGTCTGAGATTCACGCGTTACGTTCAAATTCTAAATGAGAGATGGTTTTGTCATTTTAGATAAATTATTGGATGTTAAAACAAATGCGCCTCTGCTGCACGATTAATTTTTTTCTCAGGCATTTCTCCGCAGCCTGGAAAATTCATCGACTGCTTCGTTCCGCGACTAGCCCGGGCTGTTTGGATGTGTAAGCAACTTAAGACAATTCAGGAGAAGGCTGAGAATACCTTGTTCGGACAGCAATTTATCAACGATGATAAATCACGCAGCACATGTGAGCATTCACCGTCTGAAGACCTGTCCACTCATTAAAAGGAAAAGACCTGTGAACTGACACGCTCAAACGCGGGACAGAGGAAGCGTTGGGATTTGTTCCTGTTGCCGTTTGGTCTTGGTTTTTCAGTGCCAAAAGGACCATTCCAACGTTTTCCTACGGCTGCAATGGTTACGAGGCCAATGACCGGAAGTCCCTTGTTACAAGGCTCAAGCATCATAATGCAGTAAAAAGTCGTTCAGTAAACCATGATTTTTACTGTTCAACTCTCACGTCCTCACGCTACGCGCGCACTCGCGTTTATGAACCGGGATTCCAGTCTGTAACGCAACGATGGTTTCCACTTGCATGTCGTGTACACTTCTGCCTGGTTTTGTGCGTGTGGTTGACGCCTTCTGCCGTGGGGTTTCTGTTCGTCATTTCTCGCCCACTGGTCCGATTTCGTCGAGTAATAAATCGTCCGGTCGCCCGTGTTATCCATAATCCATCCGCTGTGGGCTTTAGCCATATCTCACCACAGTGTCGAGATGTTCCACCGAGTGTTGGGATAATCGCGCCTCCGATTCAATTATTCATCACAATAACTGGCGAATTTAGTCATTTAACAAAAGTTTGTCCATCGCGTTTAATACATGATTTAATAGATCACTTCACGATATCTTCTGAGTCCTCGAATGATGAATACACGTACGCAATTTTGTCTTGCAAATTGAGTTCCGTTAAGCGAAGGTACGGAAGTGCCTGAAGAACAAGGCTACACTGTAGCAAGTGAAGAAACATAGACAGAAGCACTGTAAAAAGTCATACACATAGTGAGCATTAGTTATGCCGAGTAACGTATTGTTCGGTTTGAAAACACCAACTATCCGCATGGACTGGCCATCACTTTCAGAGCATCGGGTAGCTATGCAACCCATTGGACAAACAAACCATTCATTAATGCAAGGCTTACGATGAAAGACGTTCAGACTTCGTTGTAAACTCTCCTGAATTGTGTGAACGAACAACATGCATTTTACGAATCAATGCTATCGTATGGGGCTGCACAGGTCAATCGAACGCAGTATGCTGTGATCACAGTGTTTACCTCCTCGAAGAGAGGTGATGACGTGTTGACATCTGAATAGTTTCTCTATCTGTCAAACGAACACACTCGCTATTTCAATCGCTGAAGCAATCTGGGCCCTGTTAGATGTTGACCGAATGATTCCACGCTTACCTCGTTCAGATGAAGTGCCTGAGCTCTCCTCTTGTTTTTCACACGAGACGGTATACAGTGAGAAAAGACGCTTATATACGCGTTTATCTGTGAGTTTCCCAGCTTTACTATCAAGCGATACGATAACAAAATGGCGCCAAGTTTTCATTTCACCGTATGATCCGACTGGTTATCTAGTGAACGGTATCATCGAGAGTAACAATCAATCATAGTCACCTAGGCGGATTTTCTGACGGACGTAGCCTCGAAGTACAGTTTAGGCCGAAGTAAGCAAAACATTCTTTGATGCTAAAAGTTGGTCTGAGATATAGGCAATCAGCAAATAGTCATAGGAAAACGTTTAGCAGGTTGGTTTTTGAATGAGCAATTCAAAGTTTACCTGCTATCAAATGATTTGCTGTAACCAACTTTCCGATGGATGGATGTGATAGTATTCATAATGGTGCATTCTCATACCGAAGCTACACGAAATCAGAACAAACTCTTTGGTAACCTCTACGCTAATCCTTCGATGTTATGGTCTAACTTCTGTCAACACTTAACTTTTTAGTAGTGATAAACGTAGTGAGCAATTCGAAAAAATGTTGTACACAAAAACAGACAATATTCTGTGAGCGAACTGGCACATTTATTCTACGGTTGACTCATTTCGACTATCAGCGCATCATATAGGATGAGGTTCGCTAGCAACTATGTTAGAGAATGAGACTGTCTGGACCCTCATAACCTACGCTACACTCGTCTGACTTAGTCGCCGATCGTACAAATTTTTAATTGTGATAATGGGCAAATGATATTTGTCTCTTTCGAACATCATCGTGGAGCGCACAATCAGTAAACACAGTGAGATACAATCTCTCAAAAAACATGAATATGTTTGATAAAAGCCTGGATACAGACGTGCGAAGGATTATGACCTATACATACTTAACCAAAACGCAATTCTTAAAAACTGTTCAACTGAAGTCAGATTTCCAGCATGAATGAACAAGGTGACCACGGACCGGGATAACTAAAACTTTACGGCTCGAAGTAGCGAGGGTGTACACAAACAAAAGACAATCTGTTCCGCGTTCAGAAAACTTGCGGTTTTTTGCCGAATATCATAAACGTGATAATTTCGCAAAAGGAAGATAATTTAGGAGCTAGCACAAATTAACCAATTTAGGTGGACGGTAACTTTCGCACGTAACTTAATCAAATGAACAAACCAAAGAGAGAATGTAACTTTTTCTTGTAGTCGGCGCAACGTGTATGCAACTGGAGTGAACTGGAAATATGCCCACAAAGTTTTGTCGCGATCAATTTCTACATAAGTCTGATCAAAACAGTTACACGAAACTTACGGAGAAATATTTTTAAAGCTTTTGGGAAATGTGAACCGAATGAGGAAAGGTACGAAAAATGACCGTTTCAGACAAATCTAGAAAACTGGCTTAAAAGTAGTGTCTTCAAAAAATTGTCACGAGGTGTAATGAGGAACAAACGACGATTCCACTGATGTACTGGATAGGAGAGATGTCAATGGCCGGCCAGACAAGAGAAATCAACACATTACTTTATGCGCATCAAAATGTGAGAAATGGACGTTCATCTCGTCAACATCCTTAGCAAGTCCCTCCGATCTCATGAATTTTCGAGAGATTCTACGTTATTTTCAATAAGATTCGTAATTAGTTTACAGGGATTAACGGCCTATGTACAGCAACAAACGCATAACAAATTAACCAATGCAAGAAGTCCGCATGATAACGCTTTCTAGAGTACTACCCACTTAGTGTGCTTCATACAGTTGTCTTTGTACATACAATAAGCAATTGCTTATTCTGTTCAATCACACTTGACAGGTATGTTTACTCAGCGTTAAAAAAGGCGTACGGAGAACACGTACATTTCTTAACCAAGAATTTTAGTCATCGTATGGACGGTGACAAGAAAACACACACACGAGAATAAGTCAGCTGACATTTCATGATTTGTAAACAAAAGGGCTAACTAGCCCCATGAAGACAACCGAAAATCCATCATTTAGTTTGCCCGCTACGCACATTCGCAGATAATCCGAACTACATAGCAGCAGAATGTTTCAACCGTTATTTGCTAGACAAATTGCATTTTCGAAGAAGACACGCAATCGGCTAACCCGAGTGCCCCCCCCCCAAACATTATAAGGACACGACCTTGAAAGTGACACACGTGAGCGCTAAAAATAGTTAAGGTCACGTACGAATAGACAACAAATTACACACGTGAAGCGGAGAGGGGAGAGGTTGGGAGATGGGAACGAACCACAGCAAGTGGGATAAATCACGCACCGCGTTAGGCCGATCAGTTGACCAAGCACGTGATTATGCGTGACATGACCATGCTCGGCTAGTTTTCGCCTGACGACTGGTTTTCGTTGAAACAATTATAGTGCAGTTTACCTTAACAAAATTGAGAAAACGTAACCGAGAAGACGGTTACAGATTCTTTCGATCGATGAGGAAACTTGAACACACAGAGCGAATGCGGGATGATAGAAGGAAGACGATGTTCCCCCAGGATAATAAGCTGTGAAGGAGCATTAATTAGTCGGGTCACTGAGTTGCAACTTACGGTTTAAGTTGGGTTTTTACAAGGCCAAGTTATCTGTTTCATGACAGCATCGTTAGCCCTACTTCATTTGCTGCAAGTTTCATGTTGGTAACAATTATGAGAAATAACATTGGAAATACGTAAACAACGAATTAGTCCCGAGCACCAAATTGTACGAGGAACATTCAGATCTTCATGGTAATCAGAATACCTGAATCCACTGCTGCTTCATTCCGGTTGTTCTAGTGGACAATTAACTATCGTGTCTGAACAACAAATATAAGAGTCAGGCTACACAACTACTGAGATTCACTTCTTAGTTAATATGTGATTCAGGGCAAAAAAACACAAACGCGTCTAGCAGTAACACTATGAAGAAGTTGCTCGGATCTCTCGGAGTTCTGTTGGGATTATTCCATCCCCTCATCTGATCTCACCAGGTTGTGCTGCCTTACAGTTGCTGAATGCACGAGTATTAACGAGTCCACAGTTACTGTGCCTTAAATCTGTCTCTGTTACGGTTGATAGTCAGAAGTATCGAGTCGGAGGTTCCGTTCTCCTAAGCGAGATGCTGACCGCCTAGTCAACTCACTATCGCGAACTGAGCATGCTGACAAACAACGTAAGAACACTGTTAGAGATAGTAGGTGAGGAACTTTCCAAACTGTGAAGCATGTAGGAGCCTTGCGAAGATTCGGTACGCAGAGGCTGTGAGAAACATTTCACCTGTGCCTGGAAAGAGCGGTTTATGCAGCCAAGACCTTATTTGCATCACCACATACACAAACACACACGTTTATCCTTGGGAGAGTCAGTGAGTGTTGTCGTTTGAGTCAGTAATGACCCTGATAGTCTACATCAGAAAACACTAAAGAAAATGAGAGAACATAAAATCCTACAGCAGGAGTCGGTATCCCCATACGTATGCTATTTACTGAAATACATGGTCAAGTCTGAGGATTTCAAGTTTCAGAGTGGTTAGTCGCACGTGCATACCTTTCGCAAGCGACACCTCCGAAACATGTTGAACTAAACCCTCAATCGTTCAAGAGAGCACAGTTAGCTGGCTGATCAAAAATATGAGGTGATTACGACCGCGAAAATGATCATCGATTTTTCCTCATGACCACCGGGTTCTAGTCAATGGCCGCCGACATTTAGTCAGCACCGACCATCCCATAAGTTCACATACAGAAATGTCACGTGAATTGTTGACTGTGAGACCTCAGGTCGTTCGATTTGATACGGGCTTGTAAAGGCAGTCGCAAAAATTCCCATTCGTTCAAGAGGTGCAGTCAGTGTCTTTCAGGTCAGACCACAGGTGCATACCTTATCTCTCTACAACCCGGCAAATAAAACCATCAACAGTATGTTTATTTCGGCTTCTGGTCAACCTCCTGTTACCCAGTCCTAAGGAACGAGACGAGTCTGAAGACAGATTTTTCGCGCAGGAAACGTACCATCTGGTGTGCAGAATATCTGACTAACTTCTATTCATTTGCATATTTATTCCATAGACTCAATCAGCAATTTGACTATCAGAGATAAATTGACAAACATGAACTTCTTCAGTCTGTTCGTTACACTCGCTGTCTTTCAGTCGAAGTACGCAGCACCGTTTTATTAATTCCGTGGAAATTCTAACAGACGGTTATCAAACATCAGACATTTCACCGAAAATCAATTGCAGATCCATCAATAGCTTTCAGATTGAAATATTCAACAAGTGACGAGCTCACAAACGTTCGAAAGGAAATTAATCATATGCTCGAATTTGGTACTGTTAGGTATTCGAAGGGAAAACCGTCACATGACTCCACATGGTTCTAAAAAAGAATTTCAAACTGTTTAAATTCATACTGGGACTGCTGAGTTCTGAACAATGTAACCATTGTCATATGATATCTAGTGCCACACGCAATATATCACATCCAGCACAATTCAAAAAGGTTTTCTTCAAAATCGACCGAATCCGAATTTACGAACAGTCCTGTTTCAGAAGAAGACGATCCACATGATTAGAACTATTCCGAATTTTCGCGAATGCTTCATGAGTTGAGAAATGCAATACAGGTAATCCAACATTGTGACAGCTAAATGCATTGTGGTTTCAATTCGCCGATCGCCACAGGATTAAGTTATAGTCCTTAGCTCTAACCCCGAAAATTACTGCACACGTTCGTTCCAGATTGTCCAAAATGTGGATTCAATGTCCAAACACCAGGCCACTGTAGACAATATATCGGTCCAACTGATACAAAGATTTCGTAACAAAACGGCTACAATCAGAAAATTCTCCAACCGCGTTCGCCCCGTCAACTCAGTTGATTCGTTGGCAGAGTTATGGTGGTTCATTATCTGACTTCGCTGAGGAAATACTTGTATTCACTGATCTGATGAAATATGAAGCGATGGTCAACTCAACAACATCCAGTCTGATTTGAATTCATTATTTCTGTCGGGGAAGTCGCCAGTTCCCCAGAAATATTGTGACAAAAAGACTAACAAAGCACACTTGTGAGTAACCTTCACCCATGCTATGGTCACGTACTTCGATCTTCATGAGCGTCGTCAGCCGTCAAGCTAACTGTTGTTGTTATCCTGTATACACACCTGTTCTGCACTGTCTGGACTTTTGTTTGTTCCATTCTTTGGCCCTTGCTTTGTTGCTGGTCTACAAAACCCTATAAATAAGAAAGGGTTTGCTACCATGTTGTCATCGACTGAACAACATAGGGAAGCTCTGTTTGAAGGCCAGTCTTTCCACTATGTTCATGTGGTAGCCTCGGGTGGATGGGTTGACTAGGAAGAGATTGACTGATCGAGTAAACTCCGTCGCCGATTACCGTTATCTGTCGTGGTATTATCAGCCGTTTCATTAACCGCTATTCCGTTCCGTTTACGCGTTTGTAGGCCGTAGATCCCGTTACAACAGATCCGACCACCGTCATCATGGGTGTGGCAAATTAGGTTGTCATAGCCGGGCTTCAAAAGTTGGCCAATAACCACAAACAACACGTAGCTCTCTTTCTAATCATCCAAAGTCTACACAAACGAGCTGTGATACCTTCGGCCATAAAATATCACCCAAATAAATGATTATCAAGCGTTTCCTTCGTCATGTCTTTTGACAAATCCGTCAGAGTGAAATTGAACCTTGGCAAGGAGTGACAGCATGCGCATCTCAATGACCCACTGGGTTAGACTAGATGGTGTGATAAACACACTGGCAGAGTCACTCATGTTAAACAGGTCTGACGAACCACAGTCTCTTGGTCCACCAAATTGGGGGTTGGCGACTTCTGAAAAAAGTACAAGTTCAGGCACACTGCCACCCACTCGCTGCTTGGTGGTACAGGCTTTCAGGTCAACTGCTTTGTTTGAGAACCCTAATCATTCTGCAGTCTAGGTCTGGGCGTCCTGGTAGTATTTGAACCCACAAAAAACCAAAAACATTCTAAACACTGTTAAGTCTAAAACACATCCGCCGTCTCGCACCATGAACCGGATCACCTTGTCTCCTGCATACAGCATAGTGGATGAACGAAAACATACTACTACTAACCTCCACTGTCATACCTAATTTACCACTCGGGCTCCTAAACGACATCCATTTCCAGCAACTACTCTGAAGGTCTCACAATCGACAGCTAATCATAGTAACATTGTGTTGGTGAGTCCCATCTCTTACCATCCAGAATAAGGCCTTGCTCATCCCTTGTCTAGGCCCAGAAAGATTTCAGAGAAATCCCTAGGGTAGTTAGATGTCAGATGGAACATTGCTCACGGCAGTTAATGTAACACGTTCAACAGAGATATCCGTAAGAATTTGGGATGTAGCCTAATCACCGATCGTGAGGCTCGGCTAACGAAGAAAGCCAAATAAATGGAAGACGTTTTTAATTCCGAGAACACGAACACACTCTTCAAGGTTATCCGTAATAGTAGTCCGGGGCGTCCGTCTGCCAATGAAGCTATCAGCGAAGTAGGCGGTACACTTCTCCAAAAGTTCAAAAGGTTAAAGCCCTAGATAGAACACATTGAGGGTCAACTTAGCTAGCTTCATGCCTCTACTGAATTAAAGCAGCAAACTCGCAATGTAGATGTAGCATTACACACCAAAACTGAGATCCGCAATTGCATTCCGGCTATCAAAAGCAACAGAGCTGCTTGCCCAGGTGAACTCGTGTCCATGCTTAGCAAAATAAGTGAGAATACGTAAGCAGTTGTGACGGAAAACATCCCCTCTGCTGGGGTCATCCAAAAATTGTTCCAGTGTTCAAGAAAAAGGTCAGGGACTAGCTTGACTAAAGTCCTGGCTTCCGTTATACTTTGTCGGTTTGCTGCAGCTCGAGAGGCAAACATCAGGGAGGTACAGGCAAAGTTTCGTCATGGACTAGAATGTGTCGAAAAGTTTACATTCTTCGCCAAATGTTTGTACACCGTTATACATACCGCCGACCAACAATTACCGTATTTCTCGACTATAAAGATGCGTTCGGTTCAGTCGATCGATTCACAGTTTCAGAGTCGCCTAAACGTAGGGATATACCGACCAACTTTGTGAACATACTACCAGCGCTTAAGTCCCATATTTCAGCTCAAGTCAGGATTTACGGTGCACAATCTGATAGTTCCAACATACGTCGAGGGTGTCCACTTTCATCATTTTTATTTAGTTTTATCATAGACAAAATAATGCAGGAATCTCTACGGTACTCGCAAGATGCTAGTGTGGACCTCTTATCTGTTGGAAGATCGATTAATCTTGATTATGCTGACGACAAGATGTTGCTATTTGACACTTTCCATGTAACACAAAGAATGCTAGAGGCTATTTCGGGTTCTGTTAAATGCTTCAGAATAAGTTGTGCATCCTCAAAGCGCTTATGCTATGATTATGTAAACTTAATGTGAGATAATGAAGCCATAGAGATTGTTGATCGATTTGTGTCTTAAGGAGGTTGTAGCAATAGCGGCAAACGCATATGAAATAAAACAAAAATCCAGTCTCCCAAACTAGGATGGTATTCGCTTATTTGAGACATCTCTGGCGACAGACAGATACTTAGTAGTAAGTGCCAAGCGAGTTCCGTAGTTCAGTCTTTACGTTTGCACAGACTTAGACAGTTAGGCCACGTACTCAGAATGCCATTCAGTCGTTTGCCAAACCGGGAAATCTGCCGATGCTACGGCCGACTGGCGTAAGGTGAGAAGTGAACAGGTTATGACCTGGTATAGTGTTATGAAGCCATTGACCGAGGGATTGCGGACCCCGCGACTAATTGGAGTGGGTGGCGTGAATTGTCGTTGTTTGATCGAGTTATCTGCGAAGTAAGTGCATTTAATGAGGCGGGGTAGTGAAACCCGTAAAGAATCTGTTTCACTAATAAAGCCTTACTTACACCTATGGCTCGTTTGTCTGTTTTCAAGGTGTACGCACTCTGGTTTTAAATGGTTGAGTATAGACACAGTTGTTGTTATTCGTTAGGTCCTCTCTTTTTTATTCTTTCTCGGCTAAGACATGCTTTCGTTTTTCACGGTTGTGCGGCATTTAAGTAACAAAGGGAAATACTGATTTGATGCTGTCTTTGGTGATCACATTTTTACTGACTACATTTCTCGGTATACTTCAGACATTTCCTATAAGAGAGGGCTTAGCGAAAAAGGCGTAGCATAAGTTCCCCAAAAGAACTCAAGTAGTGAATAAATCGTTTGACAGTTCCATCTGACGAAATCAAACCCAAATGACCACAACAAGCATCACTACGGAATTCTTTGACCTGTCTTTAATCAATCGATAAATATACGTTACACAGTTGAACATCAGGCAACAGATGGATCGCCTCATTTCAACACGTCCATCTGAGGAATCCATTCAAAGCGGCCAGTGCATACAACTTACTGTGACTACTGAATACGAAAGCGAATCTGATCTGTCGGTCCGATTCGCCAATCGCTAAAAAAAATCGCAATTACAGGATGCTTTGTATTCATCATCTCGGCAACTTTCATCCGGCCAATCGTCACCATCTGTTCCAGACAACGAATTAAGACTCTTCTACGTGTCTGAATAAAAACTTCCTAATGATAACGGATTCCACTGGTTACGAACAAACTCGATGAATGTGCTTGTAGTTAAAGGGTCTTGAAGTGATCTTGAAGAATACTGTTAGACATCCTGTAGGCTTTTTCGAAGTATGAGCTAACTTGCTGAACAGGTCAACTAAATGCAACTGTCTTACAGTGTATCGGTCGTGTGGTCGTTACGTTTTCCCAATCGAGGTTCACTGATTCATCGAACTAATGTACACACATACAATTGAAACGTGGGAGGTCTGCTCGTCTTTTGCCATTGCCAACAGATTTCACGAACATCCGGTTCTCTTTCTCGAAAGTATGCTACACAGTAGAAAGCATAACAGTATTCAGCCCAACAGATAACTTTACAATATAGACAACTACTCTGTATTGGGGGAACAAAACTTTCAAAACCATAAAGGAAGAGATTTAAATGAAAGAAACAACGTGGCAGGCTTGTCAGGTCAGACCTAACTCACTTAAGCATCGATTAACGTGCATGAAAAACCGTCCAAAGACAATTTTCGTTCCTCGCTATTGCAAGGTCAAGTCTGGTCTAGAAGCTGTCACAAGAACCTAAGCTAGGAACTGTACAGCCAACCTGAGAAACGAATCCAATACAAAGTAGTTATGGGCTTTGAAGCAAGCAAATGGCACCACAATCCTGATGAGCGTGGTGTCAGCTTTCGAGATGACGGGAAGTGGTCTGTCGATTTGAACTGGAAAATTTCACGCTCAGGCAACATGTGTAACTGAACGGTGGGGTATGTGAGCAATGCTTTTCAGTGATGACTGCTGGCAAACTTGAAGGAATAGTTCACAAATACAATGACATAACTACAGCATATATCAATACTACCTGAAAAAATACACTGATTTCTATAGATAATAAAGTGAGATTAATTAAACTGAGCGAAACCCGCTAGTCTTGTTGCCATAATGCTGGTATCAGTCAGTCACCGACAGGTTTGGCAAACAACACAGAACGAAAGATAAAGAACGCATGGAATCCTCCTGTTACATAGAACTGGGTGATGTACGACATAACGTTGGTTAGGCCAACCGACCTGTAGACGCTATTATTACTGATGAGTAGTAGGGGGGTTGATTTTCATATAGACTTAACACCACCCACAATTGTTCGCATCTGTCGCGTTCCCATAGACTGTTCAGTCGGCCCCTTTCGAAGAGAAGCACTGGACTTACACTACTCACAAGCGGTGGTTAAGTTTTCACATATGATAATCCGGTCGTGCCTAATGTGAGGTCAATGGCGCAGTGGTGAACACGGTTACCTCGTGAACAGCGTGTTCGTGGTTGAAGTCCCGGCAGTGGCGATGATATGCACTACTGACGAGCTCTAATGAGAGCGAAACTCGAGTCTGGTGCTTCTTTTCGAAAAGGGCCGACTGAAAAGTCTATAGGAATGCAACAGCTGCGATCAATTGTGGGTGATGTTCAATCTATATGAGAAGCTATTATTGTTTGTTTCAAAGTCAGATTATCTATTATTTTATGAAGATCGTGCAGTCGTCACAACAAGTGGAAAACGGGGATCACTTGATTGTAAACTCTTCTGAAAAGCTCATAGTGCGGTAAAATACTAAGAACAGTCACGAGGAATCGCTAGTATCAATCACGAGTATGTATCTACTCTGACGGTTCCAATAAGGTAAAAATGTATAACCTATTGTGTTACGTTCAAGTTGTTGGGGTTCTAAGAGATGCAAATATCGATTCTCAAAAAAAAGACAACCCCACCACAAAAACACTGTCCTCACAAGAAAACACCTCTTATTGGGAGAGGGTAATCTATAACACATCCGTGTATCCAAAAGGACGTTGGTACTAGCGGTGGTCTATTACGTAAAGTGACAAGTATTGTAAGTGATCCCATAGGCACAAACGAAAACATATTAGACGATCCTCTTTCCCGACCGGCATCCGATTGGATATATTCGGGTTCTAGATATCTGCCCATAGTCTTCCATGAACACGTGACTGACAATTTTAGCTCTACCTCGTATGAATCAGGGGAGTACTCATCAGTGCTATGAGTAGCCCACTGAAACACGAGTGAATCAAACCTTCCATTTACAAGGTGAACTAGCTCAAAAAGAGCAACTTAGTAAAGTCAGCTTCATATGACATGTATAAACAGAGATTGCTGATAAACAAATTCGAAGAGTCGTTCGATATATATAAAGCACCACCTATATATATATATATATATATATATATATATATATATATATATATATATATATATATAATATTCTTATTCCAGCCAGTGTGTCGGCCGATCATATCTGGTCGTGCAGTCTTTTTATCGAGCATTCTTTAGAAAGAAGCTCCAAACTGCAGGTTTGTTCGTGTTGTCAGCATCACCATCACGATGACGGCCTTGAGTTTGATCAGAAGATACTGTGGCAAGAGTTGCCGCTCAACTCAACAGTAACGTAGGATGTTCTAGAGGAAGACATTACTGAATGGGATAAAGAGCAATCATCATCATCATCATCACCATCATAGACAGCAATGCATCAGTGGTTCACACTGATGCTTAACTGCCACACAACGAATAAGAAGAAGAAACGAACCCTGTTTAGGAAGAGGGAAAAAAGCAAACAACTGAAAGAATAAGCGGAAGTATCAGAAACGGTATGAATGCAGATACGCCACTGACTGTGGCACACTGCCATCTCAAATAGTGCTCATAACCAGTGACTTAAGTAACCACAAGTATCCTGGCCAGGCAGGCGACACCTACACCCCCTTGATCAATCGAACAGCCAGTGTATTCATATTTCGTGATCACGCTGTTACTTGACCATCACACGGTACTATCAACTACTGATGGTCTCAGTATATAATGTCTGGTACGGCAAACGCTCAGCTGGTATGCAGAGTACGTGGCCCAACCATCGCAAGCTGTGCAACGCGATTAGTTGACCAATTGGTCGCGTATCCCGAACGTTGTGGGATACGCGCCGGCGAACGGTCGTATGGTTCACGCGATCAGTCCACTTGATGTGGACTAACTGGCGGAGACAACGGTGATCAAACACAGCGAGTCTGTTGGCATCTTGGGTGTGAACATCCCACTTTTCTAAACCATAGAGCAAAATGGAACGCACACAGATATTATATAACGTTCCTTTCAGCGATACCCGAACGTCTTTTCCAAGCCACAGATGACGCCGGCTGGCAAAGGCAACCCGTGCCTTTACTGTCCTCGTTGATATCTCATCAGCAGTATTACATACTGACGAGATAGTGTTGCTACCCAAGTATGTGAAGCTATCCACAGTCTCAAGCGGATTTCTTGCGATAAGGAGTAGGAATGCTCTAGTCTACTTCAGCAGCACTCTCGAAGTGCAGTGCACATTCGTACAAACCAACTTGGTTATTCACCTTGCTCAGCACGGTCCGCATAATTTCGGCAGATGGGTTGAGCAAGGTAATTTCATGTGCATACTCCATGTTGGTCAATCTGACACCAGGGAGAAACCCGACACCAAGCTCATTGGATTCCCCATGTGTACCTTCCAGAATGTTGTTTATGACAAAAGTGAACAGGGAAGAGGAGATCGGATATCCTCGATAAACGCCACTAGGAATGAGGAACACCCGAGAAAGTTGTCCATAAATCCTCCTTATTTGCACAGTGGGCAAATTCACGTATTTCCCTGGAACTCCCTTACGAAGAATGCGGATCCAGAGAACGTTACGAGTAACAAGATCGAAAGCATACTTTAAATCTAAAATAACCACGACTATCGGCTGCGTATTACAGTGGAGATGCTCCAAGATCCGTCACAAGGTAAGGATGTGACTAACGCATTCTCGACCAGACTGGATTCCTGGCTGTTCTTCATGTATTTGATTTTCTCTTGGCATAGTGAACTGGCATAATATAACATCAGTGAGCAATCTGGATGCAACACACACAAAACTGATGCTTTTGCTTGCCACGAAGACCTCAGGGCCTCTTTTTGAAAACGGTAAGTACTATTAGCAGACACCAGTCACGAGGTACCTCTTCAGTTTCCCAAACCATGTGGAGTTTCGTCAGTTCTAATATCGACCTCTTCTCACTATTCTTCAAAAGAGAAGGAGAGAGGTCTGTGTGGTGAAAATGTACTCGATTCACCGCCTATCCAAACCTCAACACAATAGAAGATTTGACAAGGGACCAACCCAAACGTCGCGTTAGAAATACCACATCAGGACTGAATGAACAGTTTCAATTTTACGCCTTCCGTTATTCGCTAAGTTCGTTGATCTGCATTTCACCAATTAGCTTGCGGTTTGTGGCTTGGCACGTGCCAATACGATCAACTAATAACGGACTGTGATTTCCTTAATAATGTTGTATATCCATAAATTCGGCTTTTTGTCTCGTGAATAAGATCTGATTGCTGTAACCAATACGAGGTCTTCTCTTAATACTTGCGCTGGAGGTTTCAATTCAAGTGCGATTTCCAAGGCTATTCGAAGTCATTAATTTCGAGTATTACAATCCGCTCCAGAGCCACTTCTGTTTCCGACGGCCGGTCATCTGCAACGCAGTAACCGACCAGTCGGGTCCCGTGGTCTGGTTGAGGCCAGTCAAACTGTTTCACCAAAATGTTCAGCACCCCTGTCAAGTTGGCATGATCGACTGATCTTTTTCACATATGTTATTTACACAAACTCGACGATTAGCACAAGCACGGATCAGGGGAAATAGCTTTCTACTATTCTCAGATAAGAAGGCCAGTTTCATTTCCTTCGACTGTTCGACCAAGTGGTGCTCACGGCCTCTGCGCAAGCCTTTGGTCAGCTTGCGTTTAAGTTCTCGATGGACGTCATCATACTGAGGGCGAGCTGAGGCTGAGTGAGGCTTGGTCATGAGGTTTATCGACGTAACAGAAAAATGTCACAGTTACGCAGCTTTTTTGGCATATACATTTTTACAACAAGCTTTCATAGATGTTGCGATTTGCTCTCAATGTTCGTTAGGTTCTCTCACCTAACTCAAACTAGGTAATTTGTTCACCGGTACTTCCCGGTAAGCGTTCTTTATGTTCCCTTTGCTCGAGTGCATTTACCAGTGTATGTCACTTGGGCAATTGATGAAACAAAACGGGCACACAGAACAGCATGATCCTAGTCTGGGTGGTTGCCCCAAAATACATGATAGTCTTTAACAGAGTGGTGCGACCTATAACTGACTGATATGTGATCGAGCTGTGCCCTTGATTGAAAACCATAGGGAGGTCTCTATGTAACACAGTGGCTCTTTCTCTGTTCAAATGCGGTGCTGGAAGTACAGGCGCCGTGAAATGCGCACAGCCGCGGTAGTCTTTCGTCACTGTCACCGCGTTGTACCTGGACACTAAATATATCTCCCAGCCGCTTCTTCTCTGGATAGAGATGATCAGGCTGAGCGTTGAAATCACCAACCAATATGATGACCTCTGAGTGTTTGGTCTGTTTAAGAAAGTTAACGAGGACGTCGTAGAACGCATCTTTAGTAGAATCCGAACTGCTGTCCGTTGTAGTGTACGTCGATATAATGAATACACAACGCTTTTCCGATTTGCATTGCGCTACTGACTCCACGTTAGGCACGGCTGAATTATCAGATGCAAGCGATGAACCACATTCGCTTGTGAGTAATTCTCGGATTGCCCGTTCACCCCGAAAGGAGGCACAATAACTGCCGTGTAATTTTGTTATTGCTAAACACCACGGGACTTCTTGTTACTATGGGTTGAATATTATTCACAATCGATTACAGCTTGAGCATTTCCATAGACTTTTCAGCTATTCTCCATTGAGAAGAAGCAGACTATAGTTTCGCTCCAGGTACAGTTCATGAGTAGTGTACATCTTTGTCACTAGCAAGAACTAAGCACCGGTCTGTTCCCATGGGACGACCGAGTTGACCACTGAACCAGTGAACGCAAATTAGACAGAACTGAACTGTCGTACCTAGTCCTTCTACATTGGCTCAGGTTGTCCGATCATCTCTGGATGTGACAAAGGAGCTGTCCTATCAGTCGTTAACGGTGATCTCGAAAGGGGCTCTGTAATCTAAGATGGAAGCGGCAAGAAATGCAGGGTTAGGATATTTTATAAGCTCAGGTAACGAGGAGTTCTACGTTACTTCCTACGATGAATACTGATTATTTAAATCCCAAAAGGTGAGCATAAGCAGTATAGCATTCGACTGGACGAGCACGACTTACCTCGGAATCAGTTTGACAAGTTTACATTCTCGATGAATTGAAATTTATGTTCACCTACAGACGAACTCTGGACGACCGGTTCCGACCGCGTTTGGACCTCACGAGTACAGGTTTACAGTCTGTGTAAGCTTTTGGCCAGTAGCCCCATGTTACGACACACTCACTTACTCAGTCAAAACGAGCATATATGTTGTACGAACATACACGGTTGGTACCATCCGTTTCCGGATTGAACTTTCACAGTCAAGGGGCACATGCACATAATCTTCACCACAGGTGGCTTGCGTTACACCACATGCGGTTACACATATCCGAAACAGTAAGACTAACAAGAAGCCAACCAACGCTAACTATTCAGGTAATAGGCTAGAGTGGAAGTGAAACCTTCATCTCTCTAGTTAGGAAGAGAAATACTGAAAGATATTAGGTGCAGAGAGCTTTCATATAAGGGCATATAACAGTAGGATTAGAAAGACAAACAGATTTGAAGCTGGACCGGAAATATAACCGACATCTTGATTACACAGTGCGTTACTATGATCGAAGTTACGGAAAAAAAGAGCAAATGGTTTATAAAAAAAGGCGGATGCATTTGGCTGATACGATAGGGAACGAAGATATGTACGAAAAACCACCTGGTTCATGCGCAATTAATGAGTTCGTCTTCTCACTGTTAATGATCTACTGTGAGCATGCTGACGGCTTATCAACTCAAGAAAGTCAGCACATTAGTTGCAAAGTCATATGGTAATGTCGCCAAAATTTATGATACCAGTAGTTCACTTGCGTACAGCCCGCTTGAATTCAAGGCCACATAGCTATAGTCTGCTAAAATTTTGGGCTCTGGTACGGATATCAGTCCTCTAGACCGTCCAGGTCAAGTCTGCATTCTCTCATGGTGTAGGATCCATAGCACAACGCGAAACACTTGGATAACATCCTGGTATCGCAGTTTCCTGTCATCAGGAGTCCGCTACTCCACTTTTAGTTGACTGCACAACGACTAGTTCGGTTTCGTTCGCTGGTAATCCGATGGATAGGTGCTAACTAGAGAAGCTGGCTGAACAGTAGTATGACCTCAACTACATCTGTGTCTATTCAGTGAAGTGCCTCGGTATAGGGAACCATGTCCGACCATCGAATATCTGGAATGCGCCTAACGTGTTGCACAGAAAAGCTGCTCAAACACAGCACATTCCGTTGGTACAATGTTCAAGATTCACTGCCGTACTACAGCGAACGGATCAAAAATTGTCTCACGCAGAAAAAAGAACTTACTGTGTCACCTGCATCAGCTCACTTTGCCCTTCCATCAGGCTCCCTGTCAAAGACGATACCGAATAAGATAGGTAACAAGGCTGAATAGTATGGAATAAATCGCCCGAAACTTGTTACATAAACACAGGGTTCTTTGGTTCCTAGTTTCAGTATCACAAGCAGTTTGTTAGGAAATGTAGATCACCTCACCTACTGGAGTAGTAACATCCCATCATCTACAGTAGAGTCGATGTATTGATGGAAACAGCGAGGGTATAAAAGCTCACCATGTGCGACGTCAGAAAGGATGGCTGATTGTCGACTAACACAACAGTGTACAGTATATACGTGAAATTCATTTTGGTCTATGGATTGCAAACATGTGAAAAGACATAGTATTTGCTTATCACTGAGTCTATCAGTTAGCCCGCATCAAAGGGAATGCTCACGCAAATAACTCGGCCGCTGGTCAACGCTCAGCCCAACAATCTTCACAAATACAACTAATTGGCCAAACAATAAGAATGCTCAACAGTGGCGTTGGTGGATTCCAGCGTGAACTGTTCGAGAAATCCTGCCGGGGCAGTCGATCCCCTGGACCATTTGGTGGATTCCATATGAAACAGTGGAACGGGTGGGTAGTCCGGTCCAAATGTGAAATTTCTGAGCTCCTTGCGTGGCTTCGTAGCTCAGCTGGTAGAGCGCTTGCCGCGTTGAGGCATGGTGTTTCTGTCGCTGGTTCGAATCCAGCCGAAGCCCTGACTTTTCACAGTTGGGTCTCATCTAAATAAGAATGTAGTCCACGTCTGTTGCATGACGTAATTATTAAGCCAGGAGAACGTTTATCCCCCCTAAGAGCATAATTCATCGAGGTCAGCAGTGGTTGAATAAAAGGCCATGAGATGGTCGGGAAAACAAGTGGTTACTACTCACAAAGACCCTAAAAGACAGTTAGCTTAAAAAGTAAAGGCAAAAGCCAGACGGAGCAAACAGTCGGTTTGGTGACTCGCCATTTGAGGTACGTGAACACGGTGAACCACGATCACACATCCTATTACACTAGAATTTGTAGAGAATAATCTAATCGCAAGTTATCTCTGCAGTTGATCGTACATCTAATGGAGTCTGTAGAACAGTGTAGATGTCAAGGTGTATCAGCTACGCATATCTGAGGGGCAACGATCAGGTAATCCATCATGTACTTCCAGTGAATCGTGGAGATCAAAACTTACTTTATAAAATTATAATATTATTTGGGATCTTGCTACAGATTGAATTTATTCAAATTATACGCGTGTTTATAAAGTCTGCACTGGAGTGTAGGTTTTACTGAGTCTGCGATAAACAACAAAAGTAATTATTGAAGAGGTTATTAGCTTCAAACGATTAGCATACAATAGTCACACAAGACTAATAGCAACCATGGAAACGTTTTGTTTGTGTTTAGCCAAACGATTCTGGGTTTATATTGTTTCCTGGTGCTTACTATCACACCGACATTACGCGACCGGTTTTCTTCTTGTTTGGACGCATCAGATAAAGGTAGTTCGAGTGGGGAATCGACCCACCAATCCTTTGTTCAAATAATTTCTGCTTGGTAATTCTAAACGAGGACAAACTCGGCCATGGAGGGACAATTTGAGGGAGAGTATCGTGGAGCAGTATAGACACCATTCTTGGTTCTTGTGACCACTGTCAGCACAACTTGACAACTCAAAGTGGACAGTGTTTATCTGCATTAACGGAGAGTAAAACAGGCTATGATTAAATTACCTAAATTCCACTGTTACAAGTGATGCTCACAGAACCAGTAGCACAACGGATATGGGCTTCATCTCGTTGTACGAAGGGTTGTCAGTTCGATCTCTCATCTGGACTATTTCTACCTGATGGATTCAAACAAAGACGAAACGGGCCGTGGAGTGTCGGTTTAGGGAGCAGAATCATGAGGCTGTGCAGAGATCACTTCGACCCCTTGATGGTTGTAGCCACCACAAGCTGGCAGTCCAAGGTGAAATGCGCCCATCTGCACTAACGAGGTGCACAAGTCACAGCTCGATTCAATGTTAGTATTCAACGGAAGAATAATTGAGGTTGAAAGGTGTACGGACTGAATCTAGCACGCTTATTTTATGTAACTGGAATTTGTAGATAAGACATGTTTCAAAGAGTGTTTTCGTTCTATCGCATACTGTCTTCTTGTATGGACCAGCGGGCCATGTATAAGACACGCCTTCATTAGTCTCTATAGCTGAGGATGAAAAAGATGTAAATAAGGAAACGAAATAAGGTATGGGTCTGCTATAGACTGACCTCGACAAGTGTGTCACATGATTTGACGGATGAGATGGCATTCGCCACACTGACTGTTTTTTTATCTACACGTGATACCCCAGTCTCTCGAGCTTTGTCTTGCTGAGACCCGCCAGTCGATGATATAAATGTACCTGGGTGATCAAGCGGTGCTCAACAGCAGCGTGGATAGTTGTCAAATCCGGTTGGCTTGCATATGATCGACCGATTTCAGAATACGATATGCGAACAAATGATAAACGAGACAGCTTTGTTCGTATGGGTTAAACAAATAGTTGCTGTGTTAGTTTTATTTTCAGTGAAGCGAAAACTGCTTAGACAGTTCTAATCATATCCAACACCCACTCGAAACATTTCCTAACAGAACGATCACCTCTTCAGACACCCAAAGACAGCAGGGAGAGAATCACTTAGCCGGTTGATCCATAATGATCCGTTAGAGGATCGACACCGAAACATCCAGTGGCTAGGGGTGATAAGAGTGGGCACACACAACAGCCGATTGCTTGTGGCATAACCAAGTCAAATTCGCATGAGTTAGATAGCATTAAGTTACATTTGCATGTGTGTGTCTCGAAAAGTGTTTACTGAACACGTACACAGTAAGCACATTAATCAACGAACACGCATCGATATACGGGCTGTCCGTGTGTTAGCACCAGACAGCAAATGCGTGTACCAGTTTGGTTTTGAGCCGTAAAAAGCACGGGTAAGGATATTATTTCCCACAGAAAAAGGGGGTCAGTTCAGATGAGAGGTAGAAAGTGGGGGGGGGCAGAGAGACCAGACAGAACAACAGCATACACACACACACATGCGTGACAAAGTAAAGGAACAGCTAAACTTAGATTGGGTTCAAGTTAGAATTAGGAATGATTGGATCACAAGCGTTGTACGATCGACATTCTGAAAAGAATCCGATGGGGGAGAAACGTGAACAATGCAGTCTAGCTGACTAAACGTTGGGTTGCATTTGTTGAGTTTAGGTCGTAAGGCGTATGCTCCTACGCGATAGACAGGCTGCGAATTTTTCTGTCCCAATTTAACTTTCAGTGATCGCCTCTCAATCAATGATGACTGCCTTTTAGCATGCAGCAACCATTTTTAACCGTCTCTAATGACATCCATCTGGCTAACAGACACAGAAACGTTTATCCGTCAAATGACTTTATAGGAACATCGAATGGAACGAGGATACTTCGCACAATGTCCACTACAAGTAGTAGGCCGATTTGCAAAAGCATGTGGGAGGAAGAGTGCACTTTCTTAATGTGTGACGATCAGAACGAACGGCTTCACACCAAAGGCACGCAGATGCCTCAAAATGAGGAGAGTTTCTTGTCTTGTTCGCGACGCAGTATTGGGTTCAGTCAGTACTCGAGCCGCACAATGAATCGCACCAGCCTACTGATGTGTGGCCCGTTAAAGAGCATCATGACGCAGTCCTGCTGCGGTCATATTGCTTACCGCGGGTTCTGACCCAGAAACAAAATTCTGTACATCGAAGTCATTAGTGATTAGAATCAATCGGGTCGACAAAATGAGTTTGGTTATACCAATTTCTTCTAACATGTCTGCGGACTGCACATGAATGAGTGGAAATCAGCCGTTTTAAATATGAGAAACATCAGATAACTGTTTGTCAAAACATATTCTACACTTAAAAGACCACGAAGATTGACAGAGAGGAGAATAACAATGGAAAATGTACAGAAAGACGCCGTACTATTAGTGGTCTATCCCAGTGGTCTATCCACTGAGAACTTACTTGTTTACGATTCCATCTCTGTAGATTTTTCGCATCGTAGCTTTAACAGAAAATAAATGGTAAAAGCGGTTGCAGTTTTCCAAGTGGCCCTCAATAGTAGATATCAGTATTACTGATGAGGCGTTCTTGTATCTTTAAAGTAGAGTAAACAGATTAAATCAAATTTATTAGGCGTAGCTAAACCTACATATAATAGTATAACCGCTCTATATCCTCAATCCAAAGATCGTCTTATGATTTAGGGCGTATGTCAGTATGTCTTTCGGACCACATTTCTCAACAGTATGAAGGAATGATAGCACGTGGAACTTTCTCTAGATTTCTATTACCATGAGCATCAGACAACATAGCCTGAACGACGAGCCCGAATCCATTTTCGATTAAACCGTTCAAACTTGTGACGATCTACGAGCAACTAAAGACTTGTCAAGTAAGTTAACCACATCAATTTACCGGTATGGAGTACATTATGTACTCCAAAAGTGTGAACTGACAGTTCATTACTGGCAAGGTATATGCCTAGACTCACCCCTGAAGTGACATACGAAAAGTGATAAATGTCTTTGACTGCTTGAGTAATTGTATAAGTGTTGGTAGAGGTGTGAGTGAAGCAGTCAGCGGCTACATGTTAAAGACTGGAATGGCGTTTATCTACAGTTACTAAAGGATGGGCAAACTCTGCGTCCATGTACACTGCCTTGACACGGTTTTGAAACCTGATCTACTCAAGAGGAAGATGTACATCAATTATCCACCACTGAAAATTGTTGCCTGCACGCAATTATTCTTGTACGGTGGAACCCCCAAATTAGCAACCAGGCTAAAAGACAGTGTAACTACAAGGGATAACCAGTTGAACAACCTCGAACATAATGTGATCGCCTGTGACGGATTTCAGTGGCTAGAACGTAATCTTTGTTAGCCATTGCACTGCTTGATTCACCAGCCTGGTTTGTGTAACCCGAGGATGGCTGTAAATGGTAGTGCGGCAGCCAGATAAGGACCTGGTGCCAAGGCATGAAGCGATTGATGCAGAGGTTCCGATTGGGGCCATATCATCAGAGGTATCTGAAGTTGGAGTCTTCTAGACAATGCTCAGAGTGGTAACCAGAGGTAATTACGTAGGGAAGTCATTACATTTTGAATACAAACCCGTTTTACTGAGATGTTCCATGTTGTGTAGTAAAGTGTTAATTCCTTTACTATATAATATATTTCTTAATTACTAAGACACCTAAGCTTAGTAGGTTGTACTAGGTTTGACGCAAACGTGTGTAGGCCAGCTTCACAAAGCGAATTCATTTAGTCGTAACGACACCTTACTCAGATTTGGTATGATTGTCAGCCTTTAGTTCAAATCTAGCACAATAGGTCGCTTATCATTAAACGCTCTGGGGAGTGATTGAATCAGACACTTCTAGGATATCAACAGGCTTCCTGTGTTTGACCATCGTTGTCTCTGCCAATTGGCCCATATTAAGTGGACTGATTGCGTGAGCAATGTGGCAGTCCGCCGACGCGTTTTCCGGGACGCCAGGGAGGCGCGATCAATTGTTCAACTAATCAAAGTACACAGCTTGCGATGGTTGGGTCACATACTCCGTATGTCATCTGATCGTTTACCGTACCGGGCATTATATGCTGAGGCCACCAACAGTTGGGTAAAACCACACGGTGGTCAACCAACAACGTGGTCACGAAATATGAAGACCTTGACTGCCCCACTGGGCAGAGTGGATAGGTGTCGCCTGCCTGGATAGGGTCTTCGTGATCACTCAAACCGCTAGTTAGTGACGCTATCCGAGATGGCGGTATGTCGTATCCACACCATTCCTAGTTCTTCCTCTTAGTTTTTTTTATATTAATTTTCAAACGTCTTAGTAACGTTTTCTTCTAGGATATTCCACGTCACTGTTGTGGTGAGCGGTGGTCTGAGCCCCAGTACCTTTTATTCAGGCTCATGGCTGTTATGATGATGATAATGAGAATATCTCTAGTCAATGTCCCAACAATTACAGTGACCAATGAGAATAAGGAGTTCGGCACGAGCCAAAACCACGAAAGATTACAAGGGTCTTCCATGTAGGCAATCCTCTTCTCTGTTCTTCTGTATGAATTTGTATTTATTCATTACGTTGCCACTTCGTGGACTGTCGTCAGGACTAACCGTGGCCTGAACTATAGTATCCGCGGATGAGGCTCATGGTAGAACATGACGAAGTGGACGATTACACAACGAAAATTACATGTAATCCCATTCACTTACACAGAAAGGAGGGATATGTGAAAATAGCATGTCACTCGATGCTGGTTAGACTATGTGACCTATAACAAACTGAACGTACCTACATCAGTTAAGAGACACTTTCGACATCAGATGCTGGGTGACTATACAAGCCATGCTTATGCCCTCTCGAAACGTCCATATTAACTGTCACAATACAAGCCACTATATGGACAAGTGTGTACGATGTAAGCAGATGGTTGTGGGCCCACGGACTCTCAGGTAAAATATGCAAGTTCAACCGATAACTCACCTATGCCGAGCCAATAGTGAAGAGACATGAAAGGCGGATGACGTGAAAAACAAGCACACGATGGCCAGCCCATAGACGATTGCGGTTGATACTTCAACTAGAGTGGTGGCTTTCGAATAAAGTCGAAATAGACCGTAGACACTGATGGGAATCCAGGGAACATGAGTGGCACAATTGGCTACTTGTTCCACTGTTGTTGGACAATAGGGCTGTCCTGGTGGCGCTGGAGTGTTTTTCCATCTGATAGACAAAATGAAATAGAGGAAGGGATAACCAATCGATGGATACGGCAGTAGACCTAATATGTGGAGCAGCGCTTGATTAAAACTGCTCAAGCATTACTAATAAGTACTGGTGGTCTTGGGACAGCGGTTAAAAGTTATCGTACGAACGATAATTACACTGAAATCTAGGCACAAGAAATAGGGGCTTCCGCTGACTTCCAGTCACTAACAGGGATTGTTTATCGTGATGTGGCAAGCACTTTGTCAGCTAAAAAAAAACAACACTAAGCAGAAGTAGGAAACCACATGTGAATTTGACTCCTCACCAACTCAAATGTAACATGTGTAATCTGTTTAATAACCCATCGTATTTTATTTCGACATTTTACTCACGGAATTACTGATGGACTGCATTAGACAGTTGGAAAGGAAGAATGACTGCTTTCCAGCAGCGCTAGCGGCGATCAAGCGTACACAAGCTGGAATATCCTATCAGTGTGTTGTAAAGGCGTCAACAGTGGAATAATACGCAATACATACACTTTCAGGACAAGAAGGTGAGTTTTCGAACAGTTTGACCATCATAATGCTCTTTTACAGTGTAGGATTAAAAACCAAAGTCGATTGTTCAAGAGCCAACGATGATTAGTCACGCATTAAAATCGATCATTTAAGAGTCATGTCCAAGTTAAAATGCAGGCTCTCGGTCAGTAAGTCTTGACTCCTAAACGATGGTGTTTGGCTACGGGAAATACCCAATGTGCATACCACCTGTCTTTCGCATCACAAACAGGTGCAGTTGTGGCATACCGAAGAATATGTAATTGGGTTTTCCTTTTTCTATCCGTTCACATTCTTGGTGGTACTAACTGCCCTATCGGTTTCACTAAAACAATTGCAGTCATGGCCAACTTTATATTCTGGCCCATAGAAACAGATGCACATCAATAATCGTGGTTTCTTCTTAACGGTATCGTTCTAACTACCTACAACCATTATGTCTGTATAGCTTGCTGGACTGGACAGCTGTGCACTGCTTCGGGTTAGAGCGTGACATCGAGACCCACCGCACGCACCAAGACAAGCAAACATTATCGAGTTTGCTGCACGTATTTAAATATATATTCACTGAACGTGGTTTCGCAATAATATTCATGTTTTACAAGTCTTCTGCTATGAACTACACGATAGAACAAACAGCAGTGTGTACGTCGGGCCAAAATAATGTTGCGGGATAGTAGTTGTGATATGAGTGATGCACGTAGTAAAATTTTCACTTATTCATTGCAAATAAGAGCTGTCATAACGCAGTCGGACATTGAAAACAGTCAGACTATCAGAATGTTTACTGTTTAAGATGTTGTTTCTATTTTGAGGTTAACACTCGGAAGACAAAATGATAAGCAATTATGACAAATAACCCTAACAGACTTCACACGTGTTCGTGACATTTGTGATACAACAATCTGTAAGTCTCGCAAACTTACTGGTTTTGAATGATACCACCTATGAACACGCTAAGATTCAGCTGAATCAGAGGCCATTATAAAAACCGCATGCCTTAACGTGACGCCTCCGCTACCAGTTACTCAACGGAGTTACTAGGAAAACCTGAATAGTTTACATTGTAGGCTCATTGATCCAACCGCACCACTGTGCTTGTAGTGTCTATCAGATGTGATAGAAAACGGACTGCTAGCAAAGGGTTATCATGAGCAAACAAAACTGGAATTCACCAATACTTTTACAGAGTACCGGAATTCTAATACTATACCTCATCCACACCTAAATGTTCCAAAATCATTTCTATAAGTCTCCATAGCACTTTTTTCGGGACTCGACGCCAGTTTAATGACACAAGAAGCTTCTCCCATTTAAATTCAAAGTGGTCCAAACTAAACGAAAAACACAGGCGTAACAAGACAGAAAATAAGGACGAATAAATCGCGCTAAAGTAGCAACACCGTGCGAGAATGCATATCAACAGGAGTCCTAATCGGATTTGATTGACGAACGTTTGTTGCACACAAACTGACGCACGGCAGTGTTTGCTAAAATGGACACACTGTCTGAAGCACACTTCTCCTGTCGATCGCCACCGTATATTTCCGTTGCCGCAGTCTACTGCTATTTGTTGAGCTAGTATACTCAAAAAATCTTTTCACATAAGATCGCACACAGTGACTGGAATCCAGTGCGATGTTCCCGTTTTAAAATTCTGTCACACTCAGCCGGTGTGATTCACTATGTTGGAAATATGTCTTTGAGTTATCCTGAACTGAAGTCACAATACAAAGGTGGTATCAAGACACTATAAAGTAGGAAAATTATAGAAATGAACTCAAATAGTTCACTAATTGTGAAGAAAGATAAGTGTGAAAAACCCGGGTTCTGGTTGGACTCGAACTGATGATATAAACAACATACTCTAATGCAAATTTTGCATTACCGGCCGAATTTTGAAGCCATCATGGAGCATACAAAGTTTCATATTTGGACTCGCCATGTGCTTGACTAAGGCCCAATATAACAGTCTATCTCTTGCGCACCCTACTGGATAGGTAGATAACCAAATCCGAATGTAAGTTTTCTCTGTTTCGAGCGTGGCCTCAAGGCTCAAATGTTAGGACGCACGTTAAGCGTATGACTAGTGAAACTAATTCGAATCTAGGAAAAGCCCAAATCTTTCACAAATGCATCTCTTCTCAATTTTTACAAACTGTGCTGATCACTAAACAGTAATAAAATAGGTAATCGACTGGACAAAAGACGAAGCAAAATAATTCGCTGCTAGACTCATGAAATGAAATTACCGGTATTCGGGTTTGAACGAAACACTAAATGAGGAGCATGACAGATTATGACATAGTGCCACGTCAGAGAGTTTTATGAAGTGTGACGTGAAAGTCGTAACTAATTTTAACCAAGCAGACAAGGCGTGTGGAGTGACTGGTAAATACTTCGTAGGTACTAACGTCAAGTGGCTGTAGCAAAGCTCGGAGATTCTCACGATCACTAGCACTCACCAAGATACGTAATGACTAGGCATGTATGTCGCAAATAATTCAATTGAGTCTGAAGAAAATACCACTCCAAATTTAAACTGAGCATTAAGAAATGAAGACGGTGACAGGTTAATCAACGCATATCAGGTCCACTACCTGGAGACATTACAACCCACACAGTCCTTGGCTGGGAACGCTAGCAGGAACGATAGCTAATCGGGTTTAGTAGAGCGCGTGTCGCCGTTGTTCAGTTGAATTCCGTGAAGTAAAAGCAATTTAATAGATCAAAAAATCACCAGGGAGTTTTGTTTTGCACATACCATCTTACCATCACATACAGTTTGACTACGAGTTTGTGAGGTTTGAGAGCACCACGATCAGTTGAGTACCAGTCTTTTCCTACTTTCATCTCCAAGTCAGGATTTCCCCCTTAGTTCCGTGGGGGTATGCATCACAATCAACCACTAACGTAATGTCGTCGATTGGAAAGATTGCAATGAACTATAATATACCGAAGTTGATAGATGATAAAGTTGAAATGAGCCACAGAGATAGCACCACACAAAAAGACACGCTCAGTTAAATACGAGGTTTTGACGACTAACGTGATTGCGCCAGAAAACAGTAATTTCATCCCATTCAGATATAAAACCGAAATAATTCATCTTCCGAATGTACCTACGTCTGCACTCAAAGTTAGTGGCGATTCAGACAAACACATCGCCGAGCGGACACCGAAACCCTGAGGATTCTTTTAATCACAGTGCAACAAAACTAACCGAGTGGAGTGTCACAGATGAATGAGTGATCATCGGAACAGTAAATTTGAAATAAGAGTAGCGAACCCTGTAACGAACACAACACCAGGTCAGAATTTTTATAATTACCTGATTGCCCTCCCCATTGTCCACGATGGGGAGACTGATTAGGACGTAAACATTACGACCCGGGCATTAAATGTGGGCGTGCCGAGGTGGGGCCCGAGCTGAAAAAATAGTTTGACAATATGGAAGGTGGCAAACCTGAAGGCAGACGTAAAGCAATAACTGATGCAGTGTTACATGCAATAGAAAAGTATACAGTTATCCAACGGACAGATAAAGCGCAGATAACAACAACATGAATAATGTCGACTTTATTTTTTTTTAAATACAATAAACAAGTCACGCTCAAACGGAAGCGTTCGAAGAGGAAAGTGAAAGATGTATAATCAGAGAGGGGGCATCAAGCTGAAAGGATTACTCTCAGACACACCAGTCACGCAGTCGCATTGCTATGGTAACTTTGGTGGGTTTTCTTATTATCCGGCTTATTGTTCATAGTCTCGGAATTAAGCCCAGTCGCGGTCTCACCGAGCTTACTGCTCAAGTGTTTTGAACCGGGTTAGGCAAGTGAGTAATTTAGTTGTCAGTACTGACGCGTCAACAAACAGTCAATGGTCATAATCAAGTTGACTCAATTCCGGGGACTTACTGGTATACGAAACTCGGCATGAACCAAACGGTGGGGCATGCAACATTGTAAATAGACAAAGACATTGTACAAATGTGCATCAAACAGTTTGAAAGTCAGAGATTTTAAGGCCCACAAAATAGATAACTAGTGAAGAGAGCCGACCATTTAAGACAACAAAAGCGAACCCATTTTCTCCGTGAGGATGATGCACAAGCTGTATCACTTTCATCCTGCCATGAGCACACCGTGGTGACGTCGAATAACACGAACACAAAACCCAAACGTTTTAAAGACATACCATCTTTAAATTTAATCTATAAGAACACGATAACAAATTGGACCATGACGTGCTGTACGCAATCGTATTTAGAACTGGGACTCGAATAATGTGACAGAAAGCTTGGAAGGTGAACAGCTAGAAACCAACCATTCGTTTAATATCTCAAAAATTCCGTTGTTCAGTACGAAGACGATTCTATACAGGCATAGGAAGGGAATTGGCTGAGTGTTAAAAGTGAAATCGCGATACTGAAAATAAGTGTCACTGAAAAAGAGTGTCCTAATACTTAAGATTATTCGTTGTTACATAGAACCATAGAGAAAAGTCTCTGGGTTTTGCAAGATGACCATCACCTGGTCGGTGGCATGACAGAGACCGAAGAGTTAGTGAAATTCTAGACTCGCTTTATCCCTTGGTCAGGAATCCATCATCACGAAACTTACTATGACTACCCTGGTCGTAAAACAGAAGGGTGAATGCTCTCATTCTACCGCAGAAGCTTCCGATAGGCGTCGAAAGAGGTCTGGAAGAAGAGGTGCAACACTAACAGCAACAGAATAATTTAGAGTAAAACATAGAGTTTAACACATGCTACATGGTAGTAGCTTGTGTTACTAAGACCAATTTTTATTTTGTATCAACTAATTTTTTACATTGTGAAGAGAACATCATTTCATGTCTGTAAGTGACTGCAGAAAACATTGGAGTGGGTCGCCATTCGATGGGTGTTGACGAGAAGCAAATAAGTGTATTGATTAATCTGAGTGCCAGGAGAGAAAAGTCACATCTTGATAATTCGGTTTCAAGTCATTAGTCGAGTTATATCTTGAAATTTATCACTGCTGTCGCTCGCTATATACATACGCTTCATAGGTTATCCGCAGACACACACAAGAATAACCATAAATCTAGCTACGTGGTAGTATGCTTTGAATGACGGTTAACTCCAGTAGTATCGGAATCCACGGTATTTCATTGCCGTCAATTCAATTCCAGAAAATTCGTCCTGCTGATAATTCATCCAGGAAGACATTTTATGGGAGCAATCCGCTGTGTTCACAGTTCTTTGATGTGACAGTGATAAACCAAATGGTAACCAATGGTTCCAACAAAATTTGCAATAATGATACGCGTCACGAGAAGGTCCGTTGTCGTCACAGCCATTGCCGCCAACGAGGAATCGGGACAGGTTCTCATTGCAGTTGGTCCTCATTTTGGTTTTCGTAACAACTGCAAGTCTTTACCTGATAGAGGATAATCGCGGGTGGTGATAGCAAATAATCCGGTAGCAACGATTAAGGGACATATTAGACGAAGTATCTGTTAGGGATGCAGACAGAGAATGAGTTAGCCAAGCCACAGATCATACTAATGTTGTCTGGGTTAGGGACGTAATATGCGATGACGCGTTAATTAACTTTAACGATTGTTAGAGAAACGGTTTACAAGGATGGAATTTTATCTACAGATTTCATCGAATAATAGAATAACGAGGGTTGGTAACTATGCCTGCTTTGCAATCCTCGTTAAGGAATTTAAGTTACTTTGAATGGAACTCATTCATACTAAAAGTGACATAGTAAACCGAGTTAAGAAAGTGGAGATTGTCAATTAGTTACAACTTTAAGGATTAACAGACAAACTAAAAGCAAAGCGGGAGGAAAGAACGCGATATGGATACTTCATCCTAGCATGGAATAGCAACGATGACCAATTCTGTGGAGCCCGTTTTCCAATTGCCGGCTCAGAGAATTGGGCTACTTCGAATGGAACATATCCCTCTTGATGTGTTGACTGATGTCCGAATTTTCAAACAATCGGAATAGTGACTGACACAAATGTGGTAAGCAAGAAAACACACTTTAATCCAATTATTAATCAGTTGTAGGATATCCGCACCAAATTTAGTACGAATGTAGTCAAACAGTTTGGGCATCGTGTTTAACATGTTATTGATAAATGAATTGAGAATAACACAACACTCCTGAGGAAGGCCACCCGAGGTGGTTGAAACGTAGAGTATTACAACTTGCGTTGTGTTATTCTCAATTCATTTATCAATACTTTAATCCAGTTGATGAACGATACGAATGCAGTAATCGTTGATAAAAACTCTACCAAGCTGATAAAAGACGCGTTTGCGATGAGTAAAGATTACGGTTCATCATTCATCATAGACAGCAATACATCAGTGGTTCACACTGATGCTTAAATGCCACACAACCATGAAGAAGAATAAAAAGCAAACCCTGTACATGAAGAGATAAGAAAGGAAAGGGAAAGGGGAGGGTACTTAGTCACTAAAAACAGCTACGTCTACATTCAAGCATACAACATCAAGGCGCCTACGCCTTGCAAACAAGCAACCGAGCTGATAGTGAAAGTAAGGCGTCATCAGTAAGACAGCTTTCAAGGCCCCGCTTCATTAAGTACACTCACTTCACAGACAACTCGGACAAACAACAACACTCACGCCACTGAGCTCGGTTAGCCGCCACCTCACCTAAAGTTTCAAGCCATCAACCCTGTGAGTCGTGAGGGCTCCAGCCCGGGAGACGAACAATGACCACTCCCTTCGTGGACGATTTGATTTTTACGCCAAGTCATCGTCTGTCCACCTCGCACCTTACGCCAATCGGTCGAAGCGTCGGCAAACAGTGCTCGGTGTGGCAAGCGATTAGCTGATATCCCTAGTACATGACCTAACCATCTAAGTCTGTGCAAATGTAGTGACTGGACAAAAGAACTCGTTTGACAATCAGTGCCAAACACCCGCTTCCTAACCTCCTCGTTGCTTACTCGTTGGTGCCATCCAATACGAGCGATTGAACGTAAACATTGGTGGTTAAACAACTTAAGACGGTTCACGTCTTCTATCCTGAGTGGCCATGTTTCGCTGCCGTGAAGTAATATAGCTCTCACTGTTGTCTGATATACGCGACCTTTAAGCTTCAGAGAAATATCACTCTGTCGCCATAAGTGCCTCAGATTAGTAAACCCCCCCCTAGCCTTAAAAATCCGCGCCTCTATTTCATTCCCTACACTTCCGCCGCAGCCGCTGATGCAGCTTCTCAGATATACAAACCGACCAACAACTCCCATGACTTCATTATCTAACATTAAATCCACGTAGTCACAGCAATCTTGTAAAAGTAC
>LUCH01003279.1:60290-75648 GCA_013368495.1 Paragonimus heterotremus | reverse complement strand
GGTAACATTATCCACTTCCTTTACTCAAGATTTTGTTTGGTCATCCATTGTTAACAACGTCTACTGGATATACACACCTTTGTTTCGAGTGAAAGCCACACAGCCCATGTCTGGCTAAGTATTACTATGTTTTTCAATTGCATTCTCTTAACTATTGTAGATGTCGTGTAGTGATAGCACACCGGTTGTTACTCCGAGTCGTAATAAACCTATAAGTTATATTAATGAACTTAGTCTTCAACAGACTTGGGTTTTCAGCACTAATTATTCGAAAATCAGATAACTGATCAATAGGGTTCTCAAACTGGGCTTCAACATAAATACGATTAGGCTTATGTGATGGTATTTTATAATCAAGACCTAAAGCTACCGCTCCTAGTTGCAGCCAATTTAACTGTACTGTAGAACAGTTCAATACGTGTTTACTGAGGTCCAATGGAATTGGTTCTTCACTGTGCTTGGCACGTGACTTCCGTAACCGATTGATATAAGTCCTGTTCATACGGTCAATGATTTTATCATAGATAAGTGTGAATATATTATGACAGCATAGTGTCAATATTTCGACGATGGATAAAAACAAACGAACTTCAAGATAAAATAAAAATTGTTTCATTGCGAACCTGGTAAAAGCCTACTGTTCATACAAAATTTATCCCTACAGGAGAGTCCATTTTGCGTATAAGTCTGCTAAAAGATGGTCACGTGTTTACGATGCACAGTGTCGAGGGCCCAGTGGATCCAGGAGCAGGATGCTCAGACATCCCTGAAGAGGAAGTTAAGAATGAAGTAAGTTTTCACACAAGTCGAATCTCTCATTCCGAGTAACTGCATGATATGTTGGATATTTGGAGGTATAAATTAACTTAGAGCTAGACAAAAATTCGCGGAGGTAAATCTAACTTCGATTGCCTATTCACCTCAATTTTAGGTCCCGAATGAAGGCGGTATGGTCAATATGAATGAAGAACTCAGACCCAACTTGAATGCTGGCAATGACGTCAATATAGACGGTTCACTGAAACTGAACCCTGTGGAAGAATCGACGGATGTACGAGCTGATTACTTCAGTTCTCTTACTGCGGTCTTTAACGATGGTCTCAATTTGACAATTTCCCCTGCAAAGCAAGCTTACAAGTCGCCTTGGAAGGTCCGTTTGGTTGTCATTTTTATTCTACCCCATATAATCGTCTTTGAATTACCTAAGCTGCCAACAGATTTTTGGGGAATCCAAATGCTAGGAGCAAAAACTTGATGATAGAAGGTGAATTTTGACAAATCTTTACCTCAAAGACCACAAGAAATTTTTGGTAAATCCATAAAAACAAACCGTGATAACTCAAGTGTTTTTAGGGACTTCACACATGATGACTAATATTAAGTGGTGTCAGTTCAACACTGCTTAAAAATGATTAACGCATCTCGCCAAATCTAATAAAGTCATGAAATTTCAATCCGTCCTTCGAAACTGTTTTTTTTAAATCTTAAAACTCGTTAACCATTGTTAATCGGCCGCTTTAATCCACTTTACCGATTATTGCTCAGAGGTGCTTCGTAAAATAGGTGGTCCAGGATATGTATGTCCAGACAACACTGTTTCAAACAAATCTTGAGAGATCTAGTCTTCAAACAGGTTTTATGTCGACACACTGGTAGGACACACATGTTTGGAGTTACAGTTGTGACAGACGAGATAACTGGATACAGCCTGATAGGGATGGTCTAACTAGGTTTTAAATGTCAGACAATTTGGTAATTGGTATCAGCGCTCTCCTCTGAACAAGCAAGACTGGATGGATTCGGTTGTTCTTGAGGTTAAGCAACACCGGTTGTTAAACTTCCAAAGGTCACATCGTCATCTGTGACGTTAGCCTCAAAAGAATATATTTTTATGTTATGGGTACCAGCACCATGGCAGGGATGTTGAGCAAATTTGCTTTGAATTTAGCTACATAGAACTGGAAAAATTTAAATGGTTGGAAATTGAAATTCGCTTTTGAAAATGTAGGCTTTGGTATTTCTTGGTTACATGTAAGGTGTTATTTAAATTTTTCAAGCGAGAAAGCCGGTATATCGTTAAAATCGATTTGTAAAACCAGCAGCTGTGTGTAGTAAAGTGGTCAGTAAAGAGAACATTCTGTAACAGGGCCAAGAAACAGTTAAGAAAATGGTTTCTTACGATGTGTTTGCCGATAATGAACCATATTACGTATCACTGACTGACGTTTGGAGTTATGGAAGAGGGGGTCCTATTTTGCAATCCCAATATCACACGGCATCCTCAACTGTTTAGTCATCTTACTCAGAAAGGATGTGCAAAGCTTGCCGGGAAAACTTTGCAAATATTACTTGAAATCTAACAGCCATATGTATATACGTTTCACAATCTAACAGGGTACACTTTTGCGGTGTCCAGTTTTGTTCCATGTAAAACGGCCCAACCGTATTCGTCATGATGACATCGTCAACAAATGAATTCAAACAAAGGAAGAAGATACACATATTTGGGACACTAGGACGATTTTGCAGAGAGTTTGGTATAATATTTCTTGCTATCGGATGAAGATATACCGCACATCTCATCTCCAATCATTAACTGTAAACTAGTTGCCAGATGGTCTGTGATTTGGTGTCTTCTTTTCATTATCTCGTTCGTCTCAATCTTTGTATTCCGTTTGTTAGCCTTACAAAACTGGAACTAACGGTTTTTAATTCTTTCCAACTTATTTCATGCACGTTCAATAGTACTCAGACATTCTGCGTGCCCACTAATCAGGGTACTTTTCACAAATCCTGTAAGAAGCTGCGAACAACCCGGCAGTTAGGAAACAGAAGTCGTAAGACGCCTCCTAAAGTCCGTTTTTCAGCACAACGAATTTAGTTTTAAACTTCAGTACGTTTGCGCATGCAAGTAAGAGGAAGTGTAGGTTAAAGCTGTGTTATGCAACATAGTTTTAGAAAATGTGTTTGACTGTTTTTGTTGTATTTTATAGGTCAAAGCAAAAGTAGATATCACATGCAAACGTATCGTATATCATTGTTGTCACAGTTGATTCATTTATGATGTTCAATATTCTACTAGATGGATACACGTGAGGTTCAGTTTGTGCTATCCCCTTTAAGTGTTAAAACAGTGCATCGCACATGCATGTCTGTCTGTGTGGCTTCATATCTTCTGGTGTTGCCCGTCCATGGGTTTATCAGCTATATCAACAAACTAGTATAAAGAATTGATATAAAACCTATCAGCGTCGTCTTTCTCATTCGGTTATCTTTGTTTACAACGAACTTTTCAAACTGTGAACCGCTAAACATCTCTTATTCTCTGATCTCTACAAAGATAGCTAGGCGTAAGCATTTGTTTTCTTGCCTGTCTAAGCTTATACATCTATGAATCTATTTAACATCCGTTGTTAATATTCAGAAGTTCTATACCAAAATGAAACACCCTATCCCAAATTAGTGACTCCGGCATTCACTTGAGACTGATGGACAATACTTTCACCGTTATCGAGAGCCTCTAGTTTTATCAAGCTGAACTTGAATTCTTTTACTGTTCTTCGTGGTAGAAATTATTTCACAATATTCAGTGAACTTCATCAAATACAGCAGTTTTAATAATATATTGAAGATTCTCGAAACTAAGGTAAATTACAGATGCTAACTGGGTGTACCCATAAGACGGAATTACTGATAACTCATATGCAAGTGATCATGCTTAACAACATGTCATCGTCAATCGACGTAGCAAAAATAAGTGTTAATTACTGCGAAAATATTCAGCCTCAAACCATGTGAGCAATCTACAGAGATTTTGAGCTTATGGTCTTCATCATCGGTTATAAGGTTAAAGTTACTATTTACTAAGCGGTGGTGTTATTTTAATATTTAGAAACTAAAGGGTTTTGTCATCTTGAAAAGTTTGAATAACTTTACCCCTAAATAAGAAATATTTTGATAGAAAATTTTTTTACATTCCATGGTACACGAAAAACGAACATGAAACTATCAACAGTTGTTCAACAAGGAATTCTCCCCGGGTACGAACAAAACGAATGAGGTCTCGGCTGTTTGTGCACAAACAACTGAAGGTCCACCAGATATGAGCGATGCACTTTTCCAAGTTAATGGTTTGTCAGATGTCAATGGACGGTCAGATTTCGGTCAGAATTTGTACCTTACTTTACCGGATGGAGTGCAAATTAGTTTCACAAGAACCAACAGATGCTGTTGTAAGTCAAACCAAATGTGTAGTGTAAACTCTGCTCAGTTTTTAACAGCAGCCTAACAAATGCGATTGATGAACATATTTATTAGGTGTGCTTCGATTTATGTTGAATACGTTTTTAAGTTGTAGAAGGAATGAACCAAAATCAGGTAGACTTCACAGAAACGATGTATTGGGGTTTAATAAACAAAATTGTGAGCCGGATTTACTACAACAAACTGGGTAGAAGACTATCGTTATGGCATGAAGCAATCAGTTCGCAACATAATGATTACATTCGTCAGATTGATACACACATTACACAGTCCAGTGACGTCTGAGACAGATAAGTAGAGGATAAGGATTAAAATTACCTAATGTAACCTTACCGTGGACAACAGGTGTTGTCATGAGACTATGAAAAAAAACAAACGGAAGCATTGAAAAACTAAAATGAGCAAAACAAAATCGGCGAAACTCATAGGTGATCGAGGAATGTTCACAAATGAATACTGGCAAATGAAGTAGTCATCAGATTTTAAAAAAAGACGACTGGAATATTAGTTATTGACTTGAGCTTTGATTGCGCGGGCAAAATCAAATACGGTCGAACTGACAGGAATGGACACATGGAGCACACGAAAGACCAGGCTGAACACAGGCGTATACTATGGTTCATTTGTGGGTTTCTGCAACAGTTCATTAAACAAAGCAAAGTTCAGTTAGTTCATAAAGATACTTATATAAAAAGGTGGAAAAGAGTGTGAAGTTTCCAGCATACTAGTTTCCAGTCGCACCACTTTCTAGGTGCATGAGTGGGCCAGAACAAATTCTGTAACGGAATTCATTCAGCTTCGGCTTTTGACAGACAAGCGGATAAGAATGGCTGTTGGAATCACAATCATTTTTCAGGCAGGTACTACTGAATATGCCAAAGTGACAGGTGATGTAAATTCAGTCTGACAGATAAATTGAACGACATTTCTCTGTAGTTCTTTTTGCTGCTAATCAACTCAATAACGTAGGTGTTGTTATTATGAAGGTCATGAGGTAGCGCACAGCAGCTCATGAAAACAAAATTGTGGTCTGGTATGCACAAGTTTACCTGAAAGCCGAACTATAATTTTCCCGGAAACTGAGACAATATAGCTATTATTGAATGAACGATATAAATGTATATCTGCAAGATGAACTGTGCGTCTGATTCTGGAAATGATTTGCAGCGTAGCCAATACCACGATCAACTGAAAAGGAGCGATCATCGAATGACGAAAATTTCCGCATCCATACCAGGATCCGTTGTCATATAAACTGAGCCGTGGACTCATTATCATCTTTTGAGGACCGGTCATAGTCTTTGTCAGTCCACCACAAACGGCTGTGTTTGAATGACCAGTGAAGTGTAACGGGCGCCGAGATCAATACATCTTGTTGAATGAATCATGAAAAAGGATACTTTGAGGACACCAGTATTCTTGTTCTCTTTTGTCAACTAGCCAATGATGTTATCCTCAGCTTGACCTCGTGACCCTGTGTATGTGCAGTGTCGGCCATTTTAGGATGATATTCGTGCAAGTGTATGCTCAGTGAATCATCGAATCCGTCTACTTAAACCTAAACTCAGTCCTGGTTATAAGTAATGCATACTAAATACGGTATTTCTGAACGTCCACTACACTCAACCGATCACATAAGCACGACGGCATCGGGTGACTGAAAGACGACCGGAAATCACTGTGGTCATTCATCTCCACACCCTTGCTGGTTGGCAGCAGTTCCTAGTGTAGATTTAGAAGCTTACCGACGACCTTTATAACTGAATGTTGATTCTTTTTACATGTGTAGAGTGTAATAGAAATAGTTGCATCTTAATTTTCTGATCAAATGAGTTATTAACCATACTTATTTGAAAGGCCTGTACGTTGTCTTCGTCGGTCACATGTAAAACTATCGGGTTCACAAACAAGGATATAAATGCTCGTTTAAAACACAGCAAGTTTCGTTCAGTGGATCACACTTGAGTAAGATGGCTTTTATCCTTAAGTGTTTATTTCCAACCAGCACTCTTACACAAAACAGGTGCTTTAATAAAACTTACTATCACAGTCTTCGAGTCCAGAAAGGTTTCTTGTCGTAGACTTGCCCACAGCTGTCATTCTGCACATCGTTGTTAATAATACAAATACCACTCATGTAGAATTCGATGTCTAAGTGTCTGATAGTATTTGCTTGTTTGTTTGAAAACGCGGTTACTGACGGCCTTGAAACAATGAGATTTTCCTAACAAATTTGACAATAACGAAAGAAGACTTACAGAACCAACTGACATATTACTAGGTATAGTATTATGATAGCACTGTCTGACTCCATACTTTTGCTGCAGAAAATTTGACATATCTAGACTATGTGAACACTCAACCACTTTCGCTTGTGAGTAATGATCAGGTTGCGCGATCTTCTCGAAAGGAGACACGATTACTGTCTGTTAACTCCAATCGATGACCCCTCGACTTCACCGACAGCTGATCGCAGCTGTCGCATTCACACAGGTTTTCTAGTCAGCCACTTTCGAACGTAAAAGTAGTAAACTCGAGTTTTGCCCTCATTTGAGCTCGTCAGTAGTGCACATCTTTGCCACTCCCTGGATTAAAACTCCGGCCACGCTGTTCATGAGGCAACCGTGTTTACTACTGCGCCATTAACCTCACATGTTCAGTCTATATGGAAAACCGAAATCCTTTACTGCCCATCTACAGTCAAAATATCGCCTAGCAGGTTTAATGAGATCGGCGATCTCAACTTGGAGAGAAGTTTTAGTTGAGGGGCCATCGATCGGAAGATCGGACAACCTGATTATTATTCACAAACGAAAGTGGTTGAGCGTTCAAATATTATAATTCGGTCATGCCTAATGTGGAGTCAATGGCGCAGCGCAGTGGTCAACACGGTTGCCTCATGAAAGCATGGTCAAATTTCTACTCCCTGCGTTGGAAATGATATACACACTTGACGAGATCAAATGTGTGCGAAACTCGAGTTTAGTGTTTCCTCTTTTCGAAATGAACCGATTGGAAAGTTTATAGGAATGTGACAGCTGTGACTAATTGTGGGTGATGTTCAATATATATGAAAAACAAAATCCCCTACTACTGATCACTAATGAATCATTCATTTCCTACGTTTTCTGTTTGTACATGTTAACAACCGTTTCATTAAAGCGTTTCATAAGCGTTCAGAAACCGACGATTCCAATAATCTTACTTAATACTAAGCAAACTGAAACTTTAGACTGAGGAATCGTCGATGACAACATTGCTTCAACACGTGTGTGTCAATCTGTCACATTGTTATCAAGTTTTATACCTTCCTTGTATGCTAGCACCACAAACGCAAAATTTGGATACTGTTACACAATCCGAAGAAGCACATGAGCAACCAGGGCCGGAAGTAAACGAAACATCTGAGAAAGATCCGGCAAACAAAAATAATTTGAAGGATTCTCAATCTTCTTATAAGAACAGAGAAGACATTGAGTCAAACGGTTTGATGAACTTGGTGAAAATGATTAGACCGGTCGGAGTTATTTTGCACAATGATGAAAAACCAAAAGAAACGGAAATCAAACGTTACCTTACTTCGGAAGGAGTAGTTTTGATAGTCTGCAAAGTAAAAGATGATAACCAATTTGGTATCAAGGTGAGTGGTACTTTCTGTATGCAAGTGTTGTTACGATGGTAGTGAATTTCATTTCCACTACTATTGGGTTATGATATTATTTATTATCAGTGACTGTAATGACATTGAAAATCTTGAGGTCACTATGTTGTCATACAACTATAGAATAAACTAAATATTATTAGGTAAGCGAAAGTCGAAAATTAGTCGAAATGAAACAAGCGGCCTGAGTTCGACGTGGAGAGGCGAAATTTTATGACTATACCTTTTCGTCAGGTATTTCTTCATTTTTTCTAGACGTAATTTCTCTTCTACAAAATCCGTCGTCACCGTTTTAATAAATGGCTACTCTAGACACAGTATCACATGGTCTCGTGTTTGTCTGTGTGAGTATGGACGGGATCCATTGTACGAGGTCTTTATGAATGGATGTCCAGATTGTCCAGATCAGTGATTCTACAATTTGTATGCGACTTACAACTTGAAATCAAACGACAAAATCCCGATAAGAAGGTAGACGTTGTCAAACATCCTTACAGATTTCATTGTCTCGCTTTTTTATTTCTTTCCATTCTGTCTGCATCTTAACTCAACAACGACGTTTGCACTTTAGAACACAATCAACCAGGTTCTGAAACTGTCTGTATTTTCCTGTGACTATTTCCAAGACTTGAACCTTTAGTATCTTCGGTTAACGAATTGCGGCTTCGATCAATAACTGCTACAATTGCGAATTGTACGACAAAGCAGTCGGCATTCGGAATTCCAACTATGGCGAATTTTCCAATGTTACCTAGATCGTAAGCTAGAGAGTGACGACGTATAAATGGTCGCATTAATAAGGTTGAAATCTATTGTCTAGCGATGAAATGATTATATACGAACAGTTGTTAGGTGAATTCACGTTTTGTCTTCTCAATATTTTATATTTATCATAAAACATTATTCCATGAAATAAGGCAGTACTATTTTCAAAAAGTCAGGACTCACTGATCTGTGGAGTATTTTTATCATAATGGGATTAACCGTCGTTCAAGTCACGATCCCTTTAAAAATAATCTGTTCGAAAATCCATTTGGTTTAAATAAAAATCATAAGACCAAGAAAAATGAACGCGACTGCAGCAAAATTTGATTCCCATTGAAATGTGCCTTTTTCTGTGCATACTCGAACCACTTCTATGGTTGTCAGTCATTCCAAATTACTATCTGATGAAAACCCCACCCAACAGAACTAAAACAATCATGCACCCAAATCGCCTAATGAACACTCGACTCCTCGGCATAAACAATTTCAATATGCTTAGTTGGATTGATAATGTCTAAGATATGACACAAACTGTCGTGTACACTGGCATAACGTTCACCTCTCAGCAGTTACTTCAGTTGGCCAGCAAAACTAGTAAATTTTATGGTATCTAGCGGCATTTGTACTAATGTCGGCCAATTTAGACTCACTTATTGGGTGAATGATCACACTGACAAGCTAGGTCGGATAACAATATGATGTAACAGTACTAAGTCCTGAATTAAAAAGCGAAAATCTAGCGGTGGGTTGGAAACTTTGTACAAGTAAAGAGGTAGCGTCGTACAGAGAGATTGAGGGGATGATTTTAAATAGAAAGAATGTAGTAATGTGATCTGGAACGGAAGTTCACTGATGAAGTTTTGTGAAAAGGATTCAGCGGAATACGAGAGAGAGAGAGATGGAAAGGAAGTATTGTGTACAGACTGGAACTGCACACTCATTAACGTGATACGGAATTGGTTATTATCTGTTTTAATTTGCATACGTCAGAATTCAAACGAATTACGGACGCTGCCTCCACCATTTGATGTGTGTTTCGGTTACCGCTTAAAATTTAACTGAAATATAGTTTCTATGCTCAACGGTGGCGTTGGTGGGTTTGAGCGTGAACTGTTTGATAAATCCTGCCGGGGCAGCCGATGCCCTAGATCATTTGGTGGATTCCATATAAGACAGTGGGAGGGGTGGGTAACTGAACCCAAATGTGAAATTTCCGAGCCCCTGGCGTGGCTTCGTAGCTCTGCTGGTAGAACGCTTGTCGTGTTGAGGTATGGCGTTTCTGTCGCTGGTTCCAATCCAGCCGAAGCCTTGACTTTTCAAAATTGGGTGTCGTCTAAAATCATAAATCTGGTAAATCACTTATTAGTAATGAATTATGGTTGTTCGATTCATTTCGCGTGCAATTTCCTGGAGTGATCTGCTCTCTTACTCCAGCTTGTCTTGGAATTAGGAGGTCATTTTGGTAGATCTTTTTGTATTTATGGGACCAAAAGCTCTGCGGGCCGGTCGGCCAAGCAACCACTGCAAACACATTCAAATCTGTTTTACTTGATATGGTCACCAGAGTACAGTCAAACTTTGGCCTTTTTCCTATACCACACTGATTTCATGTAAACTGAAACAGCTGGATTCGTAGCCTGCGACATTTAGGAATCACTAAAACTAACTGCTTGAATAATTTACGTGAACTACTCAGTGGAGCCGATACACTATCATTAGAAATGACAAGGCGAGATTTCTGGCTTATATTGTGAACCGATCATACAGTCCGGCAGAAAAAACGGTGCAAGCTTAGTGCACATCTCGTATGGGCATCTAAAGTGCCGTTTCAAAGTGGGTAGCCGGTAAATCGGGTTTTTCAAACTGGTTAACCAGTCACCTTCCATGTAACTGTGGTACTCTGTTACTGATATGTGTCTAGACTGCATGAACCGTATTCGCATGAATAAACATGGTCAACCTTAGACTTACAGTATACATTGATTAGGATCACATGAACTGAAAGTTACAGTGATGTAATGTTTTGTGGATCCACTTGTAAACCGAGACTTCACTGTAACCAGTTTCCTCAATGTAGTAGTAAGTCACCTTGACATAAACGAAGGCATCAGATTTGTGGTCGCAATAAAAACATCGTTTGTAAAAGGGTGATAAGGGTCAATTGAGTGTTTGTTCCAGTGAAAATTTACTTAATTTCCCGTAAAGTTCTACCCAGACGTCTCTAATTGAAAACGACAAGAAAAAACAGAACAAGTTAGGAACTTTTGGTCTGACAGTGCTTACGGCAAAGTGTGATAAGAAAACGATAATGGTGGTAATAGTAATAATACTAGTTTTCCATACTAATGATATTCATGGTCTCTTTATAGCCTTATCAACTACACATTTGACATGTATTCAACAGCGTTATTATCGGTACACATTGTGACACAATTATAAAACATCCACTTATTTATCGGATTTTTCCCTACCCTACTAGTCTAAATGTGTAAAGTTTTCTGCTGTAGGTTTTGAATACTACAAAATGACCACAGCAAAAACATTTGGACACACAAGGTTGTACGCGTTCGCTAAGAGATCCTAAAACACACTTCTTTTTGTCAATTTACCACACTCCTGATATGCAATTTAGAGTTTACTTTGTTAAACTGTTGCTTGGGAACATTTTCTAATTAGTTTGTTGAACTATGGATTTGGACATTCCTATAAATTAATCCACAGAAGTCTACAAATGTAGTCAAACTCACGGCCGAACATTTGTTATACGAGCAGGCTAGTCACGTAATGTTTATGTATGGTTTAGTGATTGTTACATTGTCTTGTTTTAAGCGTAATCTCGAGAATCGTAAAAGTGACACTTCTAGAGTGTTCGTATCAACTGTGCAGCTTCAAATTATGTCAAAGTTTGCTAATGCATTCAACCTAATAGTTGAGAACGAGTCCGTAGCCTTTCGATGATCCATTACTTGAAACAGCTTGATTTTGTGATATCACGCTCGTCTTGTCTGTTTGTGGCCGATTTATCCGGGTCCAGTTTTCCCGGCTCTTTATCGATCATTGTGTGGGACATTCGAGTTAACCATCGGTGCATTTGATGCTGAGTAGGAAAAAGTATACAGCTCATCGTCCTATAGATCTGTGCATAAATTTTGTGAAATTACCGTTGTGTAGCTTTTGTCTAATTGTCTAACCCAAGCGTCGACTTTCTTACTGCATCACCCCAAGCTCTTTTGGACCCTAATCTGTTGATTCTATGCTTGTCAAGTACTTATCAACTCTAGGGTATTCTTATAATTCAGCATTTACTGATCAAACTTCTTCTATCTGTACAGTAACGCAGCCTTATGCTGTATACTCAGACGCACTATGTTTAGAGTAGATCCTACCGGTCAGATTTTCATATACTTTCTAATACTGTCGTTTTGTATGGTTATGTATTAGAAATTAAATATACAATTTATGGATAACTGCAGCTTTAACCAGGCCAGTCCCTTGAGCAACAGGTCAGTTTGATGACCATTTTATCAAGCACTGTAAACACTGTTGGGAAGAAATTACAACTAGCCGTCCACTGGTACACACCAGGATAATGTCACTGGAATTTAAGTGTACGTGAAACTTTACCTAATCCGGCAGAATGGTCCAGTCAGATTGATACAAACAGGGCTAACACAACAGCAAAGTTATCTAAGTACCATAGAAGGCAATAGTTTCGGATAGTTGTGAACAGTGATGGTGTTGTTCGTAGCTCGGGTTGATGATTTTGGTATTGGTATGTTCGCCGAGCTTGGCATTTAGGTTGCAAACGTTTCATCACCAAGCGAGGTGACATCATCAGTGCGTAATCGTTTTTACGGTATAGTTTTTTTTGAGCGATGATGATGATGATGTCACCTCGCTTGGTGATGAAACGTTTGCAACCTAAATGCCAAGCTCGGCGAACATGCCAATACCAAAAAGGCAATAGTTATTTATGTGGTTTGGTTTACTTAACTCCGCAATGCACATCATGGGAAACTGTGTAAGCTGGAGATTGCAATGTTAACCGAGCAAACGAGTTTGAGTGTGACGTGGACAAACTAACAGTAAGTGTACAATTACTATTGCACGTGATGCATATTTGTCACTTTAAGCCTTGAAATCTGGCACAAGGAAACAAATGGAAAAAAACTCAACCGTTGGGTGTTCACATTTCATATGATGAACGAATTCTGCTGGCCGCTGTAGCAGAACCGAGGAGAATATTGTTTTGTCTGCAAGTTCAGTGGGTCGTAAAGAAACTAGAAGTTTTGCGAAAGTGTTCTACACCACAAGCTTTTGAGAGACACAGTGGTATATTTTATAAATACGTAGACAGTATTTAAGGTTCAAATTATCTTCAAACTGCCCATGCATTTTGGATTTCTTCCTTTCAACCCTATCAATTTCTTTGAAGTACGAATTATGTTTTGATGTCTTTTTTTATGGTGAACAACGTTTACGAGATTTGACTTTTCTGTGATTAAACTGAATTCCAAGATAGTGGAATGAAGTAGAAGTTCGACTTGGAGGCGAACATGTGTCTTGATGTTAAGCTGACCTAGCCTAGGAAAAAGCAGCGCACGCCAAATACCTCTCTTGCACAGCAATATACCACCTGGAGAAGGTAGTAAATAGTAACATAAATAGCTAAGTTATGTCAACTGATAGCCCTCCAACGTTTTTTATAGTAATCTTTCGGTTATTTCATGTGATAGATTCTTTCATGTAGAGGTTAGTTAATCGAACGCCTGTCATTTTCTTTCAGCAGCAAATTATACGTTCGTGATTTCGTTGATGCGCAAATAAATCAGGCTTTGAGAATACTAGGCATCAGTTACACATTTGCGGAATCCTGGAAATTCTTGAAAGTGTTAAAACAATGGCAATGGTTATGTAGCTTTAGGATTTCTGGACTCGCGAAAGTGAAGCCAGAATGTTTTCCCAATTAAGATCAGTTTGTCTGTTTGCGAGTAGATTTAATTCAGCCATATAGATCCTTGATGATAAAAAGAAACAGGACACGGTTTCTCCTAAATTGATGTCGATTGCTCTCCGAAGTTTATTTTTTCTCCCAATAGCTCCTCTTTCCTGATGGAAACCGAATGGAATGTCACACTAGTGAATGGAGTAAGCTCAAGGCGATTGAACAGCCAAAATTTCTGTCGGATGTCGAGCCACCTCGCTCTGTCTTACCGAGGGAAAGCCAGATTTCACAGATGATGCTGGAGCCGAAAGTGGATACTGGTAAAGCAAGTGGTACTGCGCATGGAGTTGGTAAAAAGTCCGCGACGTCTGCGAGAACGGACAGGAAAAAGTTGGATGATCGTAAACGTTAGTTTTTACTGTTTACTCTGAAATGCACGTTAAAAGATAGTCGGAAGCTACACAACTCTGCTGTCACTAGTTCTACTACAATGACTGTTTTTATTCTGTTTAAATCTTGTCGTGAATTAAGGTTATGGTTAATTCGCCTTGGGAAATGAGGCACTCCCTTTAAAACCTATATCATTCACGTGTACGAACTTCTCACGCACATCATCGCTACTCTTGATTCTGCAGAACTAGGAGTGGAACCTCTGAAACTGCGAATCAGCGATTCTTCATCCGGCTGCAGTGCATCACAAAGTGAATATAGAAAGCCAGATGTTGTGGATCCGTGGCTAGTGACGCTGGCGTCCGGAGAAAGGTACTGGCTGAAAACACCGAATCCCCTAGGGAAATTAGCGAAAGCACACTTCAAGAACGCTTCCCGCGCTGCATCTAGTTCTTCCTCACTCGACTGTGAGAAGTTAGTTGTTTCCATTGAAGACGCAGTGGATCAAATGCACAAATCGGGATTCGAAACGGTTACATCCAGTTCCTTAGAGGTCTATAGATCGTACGATCCGGCAACCGGCCAAACTCTTCTAACGCGTCCAGAAGATGGACTGACAATTGTGCAAGCAAGTGAACTGGGTCCACCTGGCCTGATTGTCCAACATCCGGACGGGACAAGACAAACGCAGATTTTGTGCAATCCAGTAGGTATTAATTGAAAATGTTAACTCTAGTTCATTCCCATCAATGCCGAACGTTGAAACAAGAAGTCCGTTGTCCACACAGACAACAGATAATTTGAGAGTTATATCACGCATGGGGAGCATCTGGAGTGTGTACACTAAAGCGACGGAATGTTAGAAAATATTTTTCAGGAAGTGTTGAGAATAGGATAAGTAACTGTTATGATTTCGGTGTCACAAATAAACGCATTCATATTCGACATTCCGGCCTGCGTTCTTTCCGAGTGCAATCTGGTCTTACAGGAATCTGGAGCTAAACACACTCGAATCCTAATAATATATTTTCGGTTCTTGTGATTTCTCCAAAAGTTAGAGGATCACATGGACGAGTGGATACTCATAATTCAAAGTGGTCACACGATAGACAGTCAAGAAAAGTAACTCATCCAATCATCTGCATACGATCACGACAATTACACTGATTTGTTCTTCGGTTCCTTGAAGTGCACACCTGACTGGCGACGTGGTTAGCTGAACAAATAGCACCAACAAGAATAATGTTACGGAACTCGGATTGAGATCAGCAGAGATTTGGCCAAGATGGCAAGTATCGGTTTAATTAGTTCTGTTGCACATTCAGAACAGCTTT
>LUCH01003279.1:18810-32972 GCA_013368495.1 Paragonimus heterotremus | reverse complement strand
CCACAGTGGATAGACGGTGGACAACACGAGCGACCGGATAAGCCATCGCTCAACGAAATCGGATCAACGGACGGGAATAGTGAGCGGAAAAGCCCCGGACAGGACGCGCCAATCACACACCTTGATCTGGTAGAAGTGCACACGACGTGTGAGCGGAAACCGGGGGTGTTGTGGACTGGAATTGTGATTCAAAATCGCAAGCGCGTGTGTGGCATGGTAACTAGTGATTTGGACAATGAAGATTGTGTTTTATTGGACACCTTTTCGTTACAATGTGTAGTTCTGCCTACCTTCTCATTTACAAAACGTAAACCCTAATCACAACTACTCTATGAATAACATTACGGTTTCTTCTGCGGAAGCTCGAAACAACTTGAATAACAGTGTTTCTTGTAAAAAAAATCTGAGGTTTGATCACGAAGTATTCCGTGTTCCATCGGTAGCATGGGGCTAACACAAGCATAAGTACACTTGATTGATACGCGCCTAATGTTGTGTGGTATAGTTATTAATAAATCAAGTTCTCAGGCAATCATACAACGCAAACATATCCGGATAAAACATGGTGGCCCTTTTGGCTACGCTTGTCATGATCGGTAGAAGGGGAAATTGCATTAAATTGGAGGAGATTTGAACGATTCTACCAACCTACTCGATCAGAACAATTATCCCCGTTACCCCAACTGACAGCCCGGACGAAGCCAGCTTATTTGTTGTAATCATTTAAAGTAAGTTGGTGCGTTCAATGTGACTGAAAGCTCAAAATCATCTTCTTAGTTAGGAATAAGTCGGCAGCTTGCGTTCTGTGGAATTCGAAAAGAAATCAACGAAACATAAACTCATTTTAGTTATATTGACACATATTTTCTCTGTAAGTACTAACTGATTTTGGCTGGGTAGACCGTTCTAGAGAAGCAGGACAATATGCTAAGAATTACTTTGATATCTCGTCTGTTTTTATTCTAGGTTTACAGCTTGACGCTTATGGAACCAATTGTTTCTTACGAACCACGACCGGCTTATGTGCAACAGTGTATTATTCCGAAAGGCTTGACTTCCAGAGACTGGCAACCAAACGGACGGGAAGCGATCGATCAGACATTTCCACCTCCCAAATTGGGCGAGAAAGCCGGACGAGGTCTTGACATTATTTATCCGGAGCTTGATTACCTGGGGTCTAAGAAACCACTTGACTTGGGAGTCCCCTTGATGTCTACACACCGTACTGCAGTGAAACAAGAAAGTGGCAAAAACACACAGCCTCATTTGCTAATTCGTCGTCTGGTCCAATACCAGCCTCTGACTGATGAGAAGAGAACAAAGTAGATTCAAAGCCGTTATTTTTTTAAGTTAGCAATATAGTAGGAATGTCCGAAATTACTTTGAACGAAAGACAATAACATGTAATAGTTAAGCACTTCACCTCTTCTGGTAGCTGTTTCTCGATTGCTCGTGAACAAAGACTGAAATATTGATACACTTAGTGATTGATACTGCAGTTCCTTGATGACAAACATCAGCGGCGAAAGAAAAGACTTGGTTGAAAAGACGGTACAAAGCGAACGGTAAAAACTACTGAGAAAAGCCTACCCCCATTGGGAAAGTGCCCATATTTGTGAGAACGATTCTGAATTTCACCTCAGAGTGTTGATAGTCTGCAAGCTGCCAAGTATGGTGAAACTGACCTTGACAAGTGAACCTAGGTGAACAGCCTGAACATTTTTGTCGAGACAGAGAACTTTTTACAAAGCTTGTCAACTGTCAGTAAGTGAACCCTTAGAAACTCCTGTTAGGCTTACATTTGCATGAGTGAATTAAGCATATGGCTTGTGGTTGTTCACTTGTTGACAGATTTTCCATAAATGCTCACCGCTTTCATAAGATGGTTTTACTCTTATTTTAAATAAACTTCTGTTGAATACTAAGAGCACGTCAAAATGTTTACCGTTGTCGGTCAGCTTAGGTTTTCGACTCAGTCTTGATGGTTGCTTTGCTGTAAACAAATAACGTTTTCTATCATCGCATATACTGTTCTGAAATCCGACCGTAAGATTTTTTAGGGACATTTAATGGACTAAATGAAGATCCATTTCTTTTTTTCCGTTGTTATGCAACATAGTATTTTAATCGAATCGTCTACACAAACGTTTTTTCTTAACTCAAGGGTATTCGATATACTACGAGCCTACTCAGAACACATTTTGAATCGGGCTATCGAATGGTGTCTTTGTCAACCAGTCCGAAGTCCACGTGCAAAAAGAAATCCGTCTTTCGGGATGTCAGCTTCAATTTTTGATGCAAACATATTATCGAAGGACACCAATCGCGTTATACCTAACACCACTGAATCCGTTGATGAAGGAGGCGCGGAAAAACGACTGTCTGCTACACCTGCCCCTGAAAGTAAGTCGGCCAAGAAAGAGCATATATATGATAGCAAAGCGTACATTTTTTGCTACTATCCTTAAATGTTAAACTTTCTTCCCTCATATGCTGAAATCGATCAGTCCTATGTGGTTAGTTTGCAAACTAGTGGGTATCCATTACTGCACTAGAAACAGCTAAGGAAGGTTTTGTTACAGGTTGATATCACTGATCACAAGTTGAGTGGCAGTAGTCTGCAATCACAGATTACCCCATGATGGCGATACTTAGAGGGGATGTTTTTGTGAAGAACGGGAGCCCAGACAAGCGTGAAGTGGTAACAAAAACCAAACAGTCCTACTTCCAAATCCCAGTTGTCCTTGCAAAAGAACTGCATAACCAGAAACTTAAGTGGAATCGGCTGTAAAAGAGCGCGCTGATTCACATTGTTACTTTCTGAAGAGGAAAGTACTAAACCCTGTGTCTCTTGGTTTAGGTGTAGCAGCCAGCTTAACCGGTTTGCCAGGCTCAGTAGAACAGAATGAAGCACGGACACAGGTTATTTTGATGAAAAAGTTTGACACCAAATGCATCAGCACGACCTCACCAACTGTACAGAACGTGGAGGTGTTGACAAGCTGTTCGACGTGGGTTAGCAGGATACCAATCCAGTCTGTTGTTTTCTCCTTCCTTACTATGCAGCACATAAGCTGATGTTGACAGCCGCTTCAGCGTGCCAAAAGCGACAAGGACTGGTCGGTATGTGAACGACTATGTGTAGATTGGTAGTATGTGTTTGAGGATATTTCGTCACAACTTGTCGTGCGATAGCTGGTTAGGGCTTCTTGTAGGCCTTACCAGTTATTGCACCAATCAACTCTTGTGAAAGTGCTGTGAGATGCATTATGACGCAACCCGTTTCCTACACGACCGAAATTATTGTACTTTTCTTGGAATTTATAACTGTTTTCAAGTCCATTCTAACCTTGGCCTTAGACTCAACCCCACCGACATGTTAGCACGTGAAAATGATAAAACGTTGCAACAGATAACCAAATCAGGAACACGTCGATGCACGCGAGTGTGTACACAGGACGTGTGTGTTAGTGCATATTCATTACCTGTCGTCTTGTGATAATAGGGTATTACCATTTGAGTACAGTGAATAAACCTTATCACAAATCATGCAGTCGTTTTAGAACTGGAAAGTGTATTGGTCTGGCCTCAATCCATTGGTCAGGTTTGTTAAAAATGTCCCTAACTTAAACTACTTAAACGAAACGACATCATACTGACCAGACGCATAATAATCGCAGTTTGTACACCAGTTTTTCAACATTCGTGGGACAGAAAAAAAGACACAAGAGGAAACTTCTAACCTCGATAGTTGACATTTCATTCAACATCAATATCGGTTGCACATTTTTCTAAAAGATGCGTGGAAATACCGAAAATCCGATGCCACACTAGTGAATGATGTGGAATGGTACAACCTTGTTTTGTATTGTTAAATTCGTTTATCAGCTCTATCAACAGCAATACATCCGTATCTCACGGCCATACAACTAGAAGAGGAGATGGAAAGAAACCAAGAACAAGACCGTTCAACCTGGCCTATAAATACTAATTAAAGTGGTTGAAAGCAGTGTATGAAAATCCACACTGTACTGGTTACATGTTATTTTCACAATTACTGTTTGACATTTACGGCGCCTTCACCTAAAGTTTGGATTTCTCGGTTATGTACACGCTTCAGGGCCGCCTGTGTGCTCCACGCTCGTGTTGGGACTCAAGCTGCGTTCTGATTGATCGCACCCTCAACGACCAACGACATATTCGTCCACGCACCTAAAAATGGTGTTACAGCTTGTAAATAGGACAACACAGTATGTATTTCTACTGACTCTTGTGCTCTCTCTATCGCTGTCGCAGTCTGTAAGGTTTAATGTTGATTGCACCCAAATAAGAACATAGCATGGCTTCTGGTGGAACAAGTCATTTTCATTTGGGTAACAACGTCGCTAAAGCTCACTGATTAAGTTGGTACCGTTGTTGGGTGTTTCTTTTGTGAATCTGTCCTGCATTCACATCAGTTTTGTTTAGTATATTTTAACATCTTGACGGGTTTCATGTCATAATTACTTGGGCAGTGCATATTACGAGAATGAAACAGAGAAGTAAATTGAGTGGGACAAAAACTGGCAAATGAAGAGCTTCGATGTCTGATTATTGTAAAAAGTTTTAGAGCGAAGTCACATTGTCATTCAATAGTCAGATCAGAAATCCCGAGGTCTGCGTTTTACAACTTCTACACAAAAAAGACAGATACCTACGGCTGAACAGTGTTTAGTAACAATGAACGTGACATTGTGTGCATTTTAAGTTGTTCATGCAAAATAACCAGCGAGCAATGAACCGTGTAACTTAACGGTTGTTTGTTTCTTCGATCTAAGGTCTTGTCATCCGAATCCCTTCGAACCCATGAAAACAAATGGGAGTGAGTGGGTCTATGTGCAGAAGATATAATAACCACTACACCACTGGACCGACCGTTAGTAACTGGTGGCTTGGTTAGATTCAGTACTGTCATTCTTATGCGAGCACTTATTCAGATTGAGATCATGCGTTGGTATGTGGTCGTTTTGTTCTTACGTTTTGCTGGGTAACGATCCCACCAACGACAACGGCTGGTTGTTAAGATACTGGTCATACCACTGGTAAATCATAGGCAATTTGTGGAGCGGGTACTGTAGCATGCGGCACAGAGGTACGTGGGTTGAACAAATCTCTGGAGTTGTTAGAAGCCAGACGGAACATTCCTCCTGGTAGTTCATATAACACGTTTAAGAGAAATATCCGTAGGAATCAGAAACGTAGCCTAAACGCTGATCGTGAGGCTTAGTTATTGAGGAATGCTAGGGAAATGGAAGCTGCTCTTGCCTCAGAGAACACTGATAGAATGTTCGAGCTTATCCATACCACTGGTCTCAGGCGACTGTCTGTCAGTGAAGCTATCTGCGAAGTAGATGGCACACACATCTAAATGAAGTGCGGAAGGTTAGGGTGGTGGATGCAGCACTTTTAGAATCAATTTAGCTGGCCCCATGCTTCTACCATATTGCCACCACAAACGTGTACGGTAGTATCCTGGTCGGGAGATTTGGAACCACTCACTGAGACTGAGACTCGCAATTGTATTTCGGTTCTCAAACCTAATAGATCTGCTGACCAAGATGATATCGTGCCGGCACTTTTCAAAGAAGGTGGGGAGCGTTAGTAAACGCTTTGACTCAGTTGGTTCAACTTGTGTGGATGAAAGAGACCATCCATTCGTGCTGGGGTCACTCGATAATAGTTCCCGTATTCCAGAAGGGAGCCTGGGTCTCGTGCGGAAAACAGAGGAATTAGTTTGACCCCAGTCATTTCAAGGGTCCTGGCATCCATCACATTTCACCGACTCACTGCAGTTCGGGAGTTAAACATTAGAGAAGAACAGGCAGTGTTTCGTCCTGGGCGGAGATGTATAGGTCGGATTTTTACTCTCCGTCAAATTCTGGAGCAGCTTCATGTGTACCGTCGGTCAACAGTTGCCGTATTCCACGACTATAGAGGTGTGTTCAATTCGGTGGATCGATGTACACTTTTAGAGTGGCTTAAACGCAGGGATGTACCGATCGAATGTGTGAACGTTTGATCGACGCTCTATTCCCATACTTCAACTCAGGTTAGAGTTCACGGCGAATTGTCTGACAGTTTGATCACCATGAGCGATGTACGACAAGGATGTCCACTTTCACCACTTTTGTTCGATTGTCTCATAGACGAAATAATGGTGAACTGTCTCCGACACTCACAAAATGTCGATGTGTACCTCCTACCTGGTGGAATACTGACTGCTCTTGATTATTCTGATGACAAGGTGTTGTTGTTTGACACTTTCCAAGCAGCACAAACCACGCTAAACACTATTTCGCGTTCTACCAAGTGCAGGAGAATATGTTTGGCAACCTCAACTTGTGAAGTGTTTCTGTAGGGTTGCTGTGATTACGTAGCTGTATAGTTAGACATTGAAGTCATGGAGGTTGTTGAACGATTTGTATATCTGGGAAGCTGTATCAGCAGCAGCAGAGGTGTAGGGAAAGGAACAGAAGTGTGTATCTTCTAGGCTAGGGCGGCATTTGATAATCTGGAGGCATCTATGGCGTCAGATATATATTTCTCCAGTGCTTGAGGGTCCCATGTAGAAGGCGATATTGAAGGCTGTGTTACTTTTTGGTACCGAAACCTGGTCGCTCAGGGTAGAGAACGTGAACTGTCTTCAGATATTTGACCACCGATGTCTACGTTCGCTCGCTCGTATCGAGTGGCACCAGTGAGTGAAAAACGAGTAGGTTAAGAAGAGAATATTTGGTAGTGATTATTGAATGAGTTCTTTCGTTCAGTTCTTAGACTTGCAAAGATTTAGATGGTTAGGCGATGTACTAAGCATGTCAGCTAGTCGTGTGCCACATCGAGCACTGGTTGCCGACATTGAGACTGACTGGCATAATACGCGAGATGGACAGACGATGACCTGGTGTAGAAAAATGAAATCGTTCACGAAGGGATTGGTCACTGTAGATCGAGTTCGTCTCCCAGGTTGGGGATCTCGTAACTCGCAGAGTCGGTGGCTTGAAAAGTTAGATAAGATGGTGGCTAACCGAGCTCAGTGGCGTGAATGTTGTCGTTATCTGTGAAGTGAATGCATTTAATGACGCGGGGCAGTCAAGGCCATAAGGAAGCTGTCTTGTTGATGACGCCTTATTTTCACTTACAGCTCGGTTGTTTGTTTCTAAAGTGTAGGCGCCTAGATGTGGTTTGTTTGAATATAGACGTGGTTATTTTTAATAGTGAGGTCCCCTTCCCCTTCCCTTTTTTTCTTCTCGCTTGCTACATAGGCTTTTTTCTTCGTGGTTGTGTGACAGTTAAACATCATTGTGAACCACTGATGTATTGCTGTGTATGATGATAATGATGTTCAGAAGGTTCCAAGATAATGTGTAATTTCAACCAATTGAAACCTTTTTGTTAATGCAGGTGTTTTGTCCAGTTCGGAAGCTAGTCACGTCGGACTCGATTTCTGGCAGACCGATGGCGCAACGATGACTCCGGCACAAAAATCGGCCTATGATGCGATGAGGCGTGAACTGGAGAAAGCTAAGCGCAACAAGGCTGTATTGCGAGATAGAAGTGTCCCCAACTACTTCCGATTTGTGCAGGGTTTGAAGTTTCTCTTAAAACAGGTATTGTTTTGACTTTCTAATATTTAAGGATTGACATTTCATTTAAAAATCACTACCAAGAGCCAACATTTGTCTTCTTTTGGTCTTGAAGTGATCACGCTGAATGACCCATGAGCATGCTCGTAGGATTTGGACTTGGGATGTTCTAGTTCACCATAATAGGAAACGGTGAAAAGTGTGTATCATACGCATTAACTCTCGTCATCTATCAAGCACACAGTCACATGTCTAGAGCCCGGTTACCTTGATTGCTATTGTCCACATGTGTAGCCAGTCTTGGGTTATGCAGTCCGATTGTAACCTGGTATGTCACATGGGAAAAAGCGTCTGACGGATAGACAGTGGGAGAGTTAAAATTATTTTGCACCCGTTTACCTTGGAAGCCACCATGTCCGATCGTCCAGTTCCACTTAGATGACATAGTATAGAACGTCTATATCATCAACGTTTTCACCAGTCTGTTCTGTGTCAGGCAGCGATAAAAGTCTGAACAAAGCATTCAGCATCGAATGTTGAATAGCACAAAGGTTTGCATATGAATTGAAGTAAGTTACATTTACACCATCAGTGCAGATTGATCAATACAATCCAATTGACGCCATAGATCCCGTAGTCCGAGATTCACGACTACTTTGCCACCGATATCATGGTGATTGACTGAAACTTTCCGCTATTCACGATTACTGTATCATCCTGAATAGACGCACTACCTGTCTTTTAGTTTATATGGTCTCCGCTGTCTGTTCTTGCTTCCGAGCATTTTATTGTTCTGCCGAGTCAATTATTATGCATATGTGATGACTGATACAAAAAATATTAGTTTGCTTTTTGATTTAGAGTAGAGGCAGTCAACTGGAACAGTATAAAGCTGACTGTGGTAGGTTACTAACAATTATACCAAGTATGTTCATGAAACATCACCTTCGTCTATGGGAATAATATGAGCTGGTCTGTTGGACATTGCCGTGATTGATATGCCGGAAAAACCATCTTGTTCCTCTTCCCAATGAATGATTCAGAAGATGAAGTACGATTAATGGCTTTATACGACCGTGTAAGTAAAATTAGTGAGTTTTCTTCGGGGCATGTTTGTGATCGACAGCTATACAATAGATTGTGTTGCTTGAACAAATGGGTTTATTCATTTACGCCAATATCATTAAGGACCTTGCTTTTACTACTCATAATGAGGTAAACACTTAGGACTAACTGGAATCATAATTTATTGGTAACAGTAGTGATTAAATGTACTGATATGTGATATGGTAATTTGCTCCCTAGGGACCTAACCCAACAAATGTGACAAATGAACTGTCTACAAATCAGGCGTTAGATGCGAACAACGATTTGAAGGACTACTCAAGTGAGTATTGTGATTGTTTTTATGGCCTGACTTGCATGTGTATGAACCATGCCCCGTAGTTTCCGAATTCACCACACATCAGCTACCGGCTGTAAACACTTCAAACTTGCAGCTGGGTGTAGTAAGCTTACTAAATGATATATTGTGGCTTTCTTGCGGTTAATAGGTGTTTTTTGCAGTGTATTCTTCATGTCACGAAAGACTAATGATGAGTGGTCATAGTAGAAACGGAATAAACCCAAAGACTACATCTACGTCATTTCAGGTTCAGGTAGAAAAGGTGTGAAGTCACATGGAATCGTTAACCAGAAAACTGTCAGCAGTGCTTATCAAGTTGGCCCAATCAATTTCTAATAGGACCAGTGACTGCGATGGGGCACACAGAGGTCTGTATTTTCTGTCACCCATGTGTAAGTTGCCAGCTAGAGTAGACCAGGATTTGGTCATCAAATCGAAACACTTTTGAGATTAAGGTGAGTAAATCGCAAAGGGTATAACCCACTCAATTTCGACGTACAACATTCTGCACATGTATGACAAAATACATGAACAGTCGTTAGGCCATCCGAATGGTATTTCAATGCTGGTGACCAGAACGGGCAGGACGAAAATAGTATGCGACGATTTCTTTGCAAGGTTTTGAAACCATGTTTAAAATCACAAGGTGTTTGAATGGAAAATTACAATTCTCGTATGCCGACGCCATTGAAAGAAGAAACGCTTGTGCATACCCAAAGAATTTCCTCCGTTAATGAGAAGGAAAATAACCACGCAATTCTCTAGAGAAGGTGAGTCACAGTTCACGTGTTAGAAACTACCATGTAACGCATATATGCCGTTTACCACAAACTGAAGTAAACTAACCTCGCACCTGTAAGCACGTGGACAGTTTCTCAAATATGACTTAAATGTGGACTTGTTTACTTCACCTCCGTTAGATTCCCCCACAGTTAATTCTATCCAAACATTAATTGTGCTAAACAATTTGTTTGCTTGTTCATTTTCCAAAACGGACCTAACTGAGATGCAGCTGTCAGTGGCCAGTTAACGATGGCGATCAAATAAAATGGTTGTATGTGTTATTCTTACCGTTAATTCGATCCCAGCCAGAACCAATATTTTTCATGACTCGATCTCTTCTAAACTAATGGATCTGCTGAATCACTTAATAATAGCACAATTTCAATTTTCCAAAATAATTGTTGTGACTGGTTGTACGGCCTAAGAGCCCGGAAACGGAAACGGAATAACAATGAATGAAACGACGGATAATAGCACAATGAATAATGGTAATGAACAACGAGTACGGACTATGCGCGGTCAGTTAGTCTTTTCAAATCCAACCCATCCACCCAACGCTACCGCATGAACACAGAGAAAAGGACCGACCTTCAAACAGAGCTTCTTTATGTCGCTCAGTCCGAAGAAAACATGATCACTAACCCGTTCGTATTTATAGGGTTTGTGACTAGCAAGAAGCAAGGTCAAAGGGAATGGACCTGACGGAAATCTGGACAGTATAGTCTAGACGTGTAGTCGGGATGATGACAACAGTTGTCACGAAGGCTTAAGTCGATCGTGAAGACCGGAGCAGTGCATGGCCATGGCGAGTGTGGAGGTGATTCACAAGTGAATTTCGTTAGTCTTCTTGTCACACAATGTTTTTGGGGAACTGGCAACTTCCCCGACAATAATAATGCAAGATTTCAATGTAAACTGCTTCAGAAATTCTGTTGGAACAGTCACCTCGCTAGATCATCTGATGGACTACCTATGATACAGATGAACGGGTGGGTAGCTGAATTCAGTTGGGCATGATGTGTGTTCTCACTGTGACTTCGTTACTCAACCAGTTAAGCACTTGTCGGATTTGAACATTCTGTTCCTGCCAGTTTCGATTCCAACCAAAGCTGAAGTTTTTCATGGGTACATCTGTTTTAACTCCCGTGTTTCTCCTGACCGGCTGAACTGACTTGCAGGGCATGAACACGACTGTCCCATATATGACGAAGAGTGAGAACAGGTGACAGTGACTGACCCTGGTCGTTTGAGTGACACCAAGGCAAACGAGGCTATGGAGACATAACAACAGAACCAGTATGTTTTCTGTACTTCAGCTAGGCGAAGTGGATTAAGATTAGATCATTCTGTTGCGAAAAGCTGAAGTGGCTTTTATCGTATTCTCTTGTGTTTGCATGATTAGACGTATCTGTCCGACTTAGAGGAAACCTTAGATTTTCTTTTCGTTAACTCGACATTTCACACAGAAATGCATTCGGATTAGTTGAATGAATAAACGAAGAGATTTGTTCATGAATCCTTCTTATCTTGACAACTTTTTCAACAGGAAGCCGCATATTTTAGTGATACGGCCATGCCCTGTCATAATGGATCAGTTTCAGATAATCATCTCTTATCACAAAAAAGCTTAGGACTATCCGATGGTCGTGCGTTACATAGTATAAAAGTCAAGGTTTAGTTGGTGTTTTGGGTATAGGTCTTTTGGAAAAGTTTTTTTTTAGCTCATTGTCATCAGTACGTCACTGACAATACCAACCGTTTTATGCACAGCATGTCTCATAAGGCATCACCAGCACCTCTTTCCCAGTATTTTAGAGTTAACTTTCTCTGATTGGATGTTTCAGCCGTCTCAGCATTATCACGCTCTGCCAAATTACAAAAAGTATATCCGAACTTGTCTGACAAGGAATCCGCTGTATAGGATCAAGTGAGTGGTCATCGCAGTCGCCAAGATAAATGTCGATAGATGTTGATGGTGGACATACAAAGTCAGCCATATACGCAACTATGGACATTAATTTTATCAACTGCTATGAAGTCTCAGTTATTAATGGAACGTCAGTTGATCATAGCACAGCATCCCGGTTATGTTCGTCCCATTTCGAAAGCTGACTCCTAAACTATGAATATTAAGGTTTCCTGGTCAGCACGAAACTTTATGATATTCACATTGTTACCGTAAGCAATAAAGTACAGCCTGATTGACAATCGAAAGTGTGTCTAGAAAATACGGTTGTATTCGGTTGTATCGGGTCAAAAATGACCTGAGCACGCTCTCCCACAAGCCGATCAGAGTGCACTCATAAGTCAGGGGGAAAGAATATCGCGACAAGAAAAAGAACGGTGCACAGATGTTTTCTAAAGAACAGTATAGTGTGCGTGATTGAAGATGTTATCTTTTGTTCGGGTAAGCATGATCAATTAGGGTATTTCCAGTAAAAACAGCGTTGTTTAGTTTCGTCGAATAATACTCAGTAGCCAGCGTGACATTTCACAAGATAGATAATTAGAAAAACCAAATAGCAAACGAGACAATAATTGAAAGTGATCAGGCCGCTTGTAGACATACTTAAGCAATTACACAGTTTGACAAAGATGGGCGTTAGTCGATGCATGATCCTCTCTAACCACACAGGACAAGAATATGGTTCTCAATTCCTGTTATAGGCTTGAACTACTATATTTGTATCGTTCGTATAGGTGAAGGATAACTGACGAATACTTGCCATTCTTCGATTTATCAAGTAGCACATATGTTCTTCACGGCTTCGACTGACTGAGCATGACATCGCCTACAAGGTTCATTAAAACAGCTCAATGTAGCCAATCGGAATTCCCTCCTAAGAAGGCGATCCTGTTTTTTAAATCACTACCGGATAAATAAATCTCTTGGTGATGGTTACGGTACCGACTCATCTACATACCACGTTGCTAAGTTTTATCACGGTATGATGCGGTTGAGGCGGAAGTCATGCCTTCTCATCCCTAGTCCCCACAGAGTAAACGATGCTTAACTCTCATTCCGTTCTGCCCAACGATGCACCAAGTCAACGCACAAGAAACAATGAATATACCAATCTTTCCTTGGCCTACTTCAACCAAATGAAAATTTACTTAGCTCACTGAGTTTTTACTGATGAGAGCTGGTCCGAGTGAATTCCGTAGATATAACATCTCGTGAGACCAAAAATACTAATCACTCATGACCTTTCCAAACGATACAACATCAAGTCACCATTATATCAAATAACCTATCGTTTACGATGTAATTAGTTTGTTCTTGTGTGTTATATTCAAAGACTAAATTTCTCAAGATCATTCGTATAAGCTTGACCAGTCAGCAAAGGAGCTGTGGAATTAAAATAGCTGTTACCGAATCAACTACACTAGACTGATAGCACGGTACAAGTAACTGAACTGACGTTCCTCTAAATGCCTTACAAACAAGGTTACCTAGCTAAGTCGAACTGATAAAAGTGGGCTAATATCAACTCTGCTCGACTATATAGGAGACAATTTATGCGGAATTACATGGAGCCTAACTGATTCAGTTGATCTCTACCAAATTTGACCACAGTAGTGGATCATCTTGAACCCAAAATACCGTGGAATACAATGACATTAGTTAGCATAGGCAAACTGTTCAAGGTCCTATAAATTAAAGAATGATAAGGATAGCCCACTTTGTTGAACCAGTAGTAAATGACTGGAACACTCACAAGTGGATTTTCCTACTTTCAAATTCCCAGTGGTAAGCAAATTCAGCCATTTTTCATTACACAAAAAGCTGGTTTCCAACGATGATGACTTAGATGCTATACATCACAATGATTCTCACTTGGATCATATAATTAACCTGTCAACGTTCGTACTGATATCGAACGGCTTCTAGAATTCAGTTATGTGCTTCAGCTTATCAGCAGAAGCAGTTACTGGGCTATGTGTGTAAAAGAGGTCCCAGGCTAAAGTCGGACCAACAACTTATATTACTGTCCATGGAATTAAGAGGCGTTATTTTAATGGGTTGCTTTTGTGTTGAACAGTGGTAGTATAGTCGGGTAACGTAACTGATCCGGAATGATACTGTTTAGTAAGTGTTTCTGATATCTTAATTGTTGTCCAGTTCTGTTGCCTGTTCCGTATTACTTTGCTGTCGATTAGCAGGGAATGGAAATGACTGAAAATATTTCGCCGGTAATTAGAGGAGACGTAGGGTCGTGGTTTACCGGTCGAGATGTCACAGTATATTTTAGAGTCGCATTGCAGGAGCGGCAGCTGAACGAACTTCAGAGACTTGTGGGAGCGCAATTGAATGAATTCTTCGTCGTTTTGTTGTGCAGCCGCTATGGCTT
>LUCH01003279.1:0-11290 GCA_013368495.1 Paragonimus heterotremus | reverse complement strand
TCGAAAAACATCACTGTCCCCCCTGTGTGTTCACAAATAATTTGTGTTAGCACTCCGGCTACCCTGGTAGTCAGCATTCCCACAATTTTGATTTTTTCATTTTCGATGTCTGTCTGTTCAATCCCTAAAGCCATAACATCGTCTCTGTGGAATTTCCACTCGTGTGAAATTAGTTAACTGCTCATGTGTGATCAGAATGTACGAAATGTTACTCCGGAGAACATCACATGAATTGCGTCTTCTCATTGTTTTAAATCATTGTTGTTGTATATGCGTCAAGGCTGCCTGTGTGTCCCACGCTCGTGTTGGGACTGAAGCTGCGTTCAGATTAGTTGCGCCTTCAACGACCAACTGCTATTTCGTCCACGTACTAGAGAATGACGCTTCCGCCTGTACATGTATGAATATGGTTGTGCTTCTGCTGAGTCACGTATTCTCTAGAACACTGTTGTTGCCTGTCCAGATTGACGCAGATTACACCCGTAAGCCTTAATTAAATTGTAGCATTGAACCCTGACCATTGACCTTGTGCCTACTTATCCATTTGTTTGATGGTCTGTTGTTAAATATTACTATGTAGTTAATTTATAATAAAATGGCTCGGACGTGAACGTAAGTTCGCGATTGTTTTGTGATGAACCTAGAAAGTAGGCACGTAAACACGTGAAGAAATTGTGCGCCGCCGCCTGGATGCAGACACGGATGATACAAACCTAATGTAAATAAACTGCAATTTGTGAAGGCTGAGAGGACCGTTTGAGCTAATGTGGTAATTGTGTTCACTGATATAATATGAGAGGGTAAGCTTCACAGACGGGTTGACGGAAGAAAACAAGGATTTTAGAATCTGATGAACGAAATAGTGAGGAGGGAACTTTTATTGTAGATGCCTGAAAAAGTGGCCGAAAGAAACAACAAAAGAGTAACAGCTTTATGAATAAGAAATATGTGGATCTACCGATTCTACCGATGAGTTGTGCAATCAAATATATTTTAACACGGTTGTTGGACAGCTTTTGTATGTGGGGGCTCAGTTTGGCTTTAGAACTGTAGGATGACAGAATAGCCATTCACAAGTATAGTACAACGGAATACAACAGTACACATCACAAACACTCATTCGTTCAAATCGGCCATTCGCCAGATTGTATGTTCCGTCCTTGAATTGTTTGCACTTTTACATTGGGGATTTTGTGGTTGTATTTTTGTTTGCAATAAAAAAACTAATTTATGACCAATCTCAATTGACAGCCTAGAAGGACATCATTCTTAATTGAATAAATAACGTCATTTAACTGAAGAATTGTGCTTCTGATAGTTTGACCCTCTGTACCAACCACAAAATGTAGCATATCAACCAGCTGGACAGTTCTCAATAAATTCTCATCATCATTTGATATAATTATGTAAACATATATGGTGCGTGAAGCTACTGGTTGAAAGTGGGCAAAAACACTGTGGATAGATAGTGAGCAAACACCATTCTGTTGTGGATGAGGACAAAAACTAGAGCAGTTTCACATGCAATTCACTTGCAGTCTACTTTACACCCGTCATGGCAGACGGATAAGACCAGTCTTGGATTTACAACTTGCACTGGTTAAAACCTAAAAAGCCATTATAATTGCCTCAGAGTATTCGGGATTAACCAAGTGGGAGTAGATTGTCATGCGTCACTTGATAGCAGTTTAACGTGATAGTGGTGCAACCATTAGTCGACGATACTGGGTCACACATTGAGGTAAATAATTCTGAAATGCGAGAACATTATTGACTGAAAGGAAGAAAACTGACAGCAATGGATCGACCTTACACCATCCAGTATTTACTATCTGAAAAGAGCAGCATGATTTTATGCTGGATGAACTAGACATTCGCTGCCGAGTTCTTCGTAAGTAGTAACCCAACACTGATTCTAACCCTAGAGCTCAGGACTAGGTCAGCTGAAATGTTTTAAAATAGATTGTTGAGTTTGGCGTAGGTCACAGTTTAGCTTGTCAGAAAGATACATGAAAGTTGTTCTAGAACCAGTTTACGTACTTTAGTGATTTAGTGTGATTTTCTTGCATTAGCTGCATTTAGTCTGATTGGATAGTCGTACTGTCGCCCCATGGATGAAAAAGGGTTTACTTCAGTGTCCGATTAAAGTGACGCCTATATTAGTCTACAAGTTGGTTCCTTTGACGAGAAACATAAAGTAAAATATACTCATACCAATTTGGTTTTTTGGACAGAGCTGTTTCTTCTTTGCATCTTTTTCAAGTATTTACTATCAGATATACACCCAAACAATTTGCTTTAACTCGCACCCAAATAAAGTCGCACATTTAGGCAACAAGATATCACTCCGTGAATTTGATACTGAAGCATTAAATCACAGAAGTGACCGGGAAAATTAAAGTCTGACAAACAAAGCGAATAAGTGTAATAAGCCATCGGTCCACAGTTTAATATTCTGGTGGCTTTGATGACGATTGCGGTAACACGGAAATGTATTGTGTTTATACCGAATTAAAACAAAAATGGGTCTAATATTTGGTCGGCTTGTAAAAGATTTCGAATGGTAGTCAATCTGCCCATTATACTATTACACTTCGAGTAATTTCTATGAAATGTACACTTCTCCATTTTAACAACTACGCATCTATAAGAGGCCATCTAACCATAGAGTACTGATTTAGAAAAAGTAGGTTGAGAAATACACTTCGAAAAGAGCTTGTGTTTTATGTGCTGCATTTGCGACCAATGCTTTCTGAATGTAGAAGCCGTTTGAATATGTTTATAAGTTTCCGGGTAACTGACAATGCAATAGCCTTGTCTAAAGGTCAGTGGTCGTTAGTTAAGTTTGTGACAGATGGTTCAACAACAGAATAGCAAGAAATGGTGAATAATCGCCAACTGGAGTGATCAGTAAAACAAAAGACTTAGTACCATTGTCGATAACCAGGTCGATAGATTTAGCACCACTCACTGAGACTGAGATTCGCAATCGCATTTCAGTTCTCAAACCTAATAGATCTGCTGGCCAAGATGATATCGTGCCGGCACTTTTCAAAGAAGGTGGGGAGCGTTAGTAAACGCTTTGACTCAGTTGGTTCAACTTGTGTGGATGAAAGAGACCATCCATTCGTGCTAGCGTCACTCGATAATAGTTCCCGTATTCCAGAAGGGAGCCTGGGTCTCGTGCGGAAAACAGGGGAATTAGTTTGACCCCAGTCATTTCAAGGGTCCTGGCATCCATCACACTTCACCGACTCACTGCAGTTCGGGAGTTAAACATTAGAGAAGAACAGTCAGTGTTTCGTCCTGGGCGGAGATGTATAGGTCAGATTTTTACTCTCCGTCAAATTCTGGAGCAGCTTCATGTGTACCGTCGGTCAACAGCTGCCGTATTCCATGACTATAGAGGTGTGTTCGATTCGGTGGATCGATGTACACTTTTAGAGTGGCTTAAGCGCAGGGATGTACCGATCGAATGTGTGAACGTTTTATCGGCGCTCTATTCCCATACTTCAACTCAGGTTAGAGTTCACGGCGAACTATCTGACAGTCTGATCACCATGAGCTGTGTACGACAAGGATGTTCACTTTCACCACTTTTGTTCAATTGTATCATAGACGAAATAATGGTGTACTGTCTCCGACATTTAAAAGATCTCGGTGTGTACCTCCTACCTGATGGAATGCTGGCTGTTCTTGATTATTCTGATGACGATGTTGCTGTCTGACGACTTTCGAGCAGCACAAACATTTTTAGATGTTAGTTCGCGTTCTGGTCAATTTTTCGGAATGCGTTTTTCAGATTCAGGACGCAGTGCTTTTGCAAATTTTCTGTGGTTGCGTAGATTTTATGTTGGGTAGTGAAGTTAAGATTGTTGTTGACTAATTTGTTTACTTGGGAAGCAGCTTCAGCGGCGGCAGAGGAGGAGGTGTTGGGAGTGAAACAGAAACGCAAATCCCTAAGTCTAGGGCTGTATTTGCTAACCTAAAACACCTCTGCCCACAAAGTTGTGCTTCTCTGAGGCCTAAGGGCCGCATATACAAGTGTTTTTATCGAAGAACACGGACGGCACGAAGGTTGTTCATTCGACAAAGCAATACGTGGGTTAAGCATTTAAACAAAGCCAGACACAAAACCACTCAGTTGCATACGGTATTCGGCCTCAGACCGTCTCGGCTGTCACAGACGTCGAAGCTCTATTCCGTTAAATAGCAGGAACCATTATGTGCGATGTTGCACCTTGACGATCCTTCCTGCATTCTTCGTGTGGCTTGTGCGATGGCAAAATATATGCTCTGCACCTACTACTGAATAGCCGCAATATGAGTAGTATAATACGATCGCTCATCTTCACTGCGCAAGGTGACATTAATGGCTCTATTAGTTTAGGGTAGCGAAACATGGCCGCTTAGAGTATAAGGCGTAAACCGTCTTCAGGTATTGGGCAACTGATGTCTGCGTTCGATCTTTCGTATCGGGTGGCACCAACGAGTAAACATCGAGGATGTTAAGGAGCGAGTATTTGGTGGCGATTGCCAAGCGAGTTCTTTCGTTCAGTCTTTACATTTGCCCAGACTTAGGTGATTGAGTCATGTACTAAGAATATCAGTTAGTCTTGTGCCACATCGTGCAATCTTTGTCAACGCTTCGGCCGACTGGCGTAAGTTGCGGCGTGGACACTCTGTGACTAGGCATAGAAATAGAGAATCATTCATTGAAGGTCTGGCCACTGCAGATTGGATGGCACTTTACCGGATTGTCACGATCTTGGTCATCTAATACTTAGTTTGCTTGTGGGCATGATTGACCACTGTTTGTACTCATTCATATGATGTATATAACTTGTGTGTTTTACGTTTGTGATTAATACGAGTAAACAAACTGTTAACATATCGCAACATATATCTTCTTTCCCCTCCGATGATGTGATCACATGGAACCCAGTGTTTCGTATATGTTTCATTTTGGTGGATTCAAAGAAGTTTTATAGTGGTTTCTTCATACTTAGAAGTGATTAGCATGATTACAGGTAAAACAATAATTCGTCAACTAAGAAAATCGACCTCATGACAATACGTACAATGCAGAAACGAAACTAAAACCGTTGGACAAAGATTATAGTCTGTATGTATTTAGAAGGTCGGATAGGAAGATTTAAGCACTTCTGGACAAAACCCTGGACTGCTGCTATCCAATACCCATTACAAAGCTTCTGGACTTTAACTTATCAAGAGGCTAGAGACTTTTTAATTTTTTCTGTTTCTCTTCTAACATTCTTAGGTTCCGGATGCAGTTAAACGACACATGTAGAAGTCTTTGGAAACAATGGAATTTTTATGATGTTTGTGTTAATGTCCTTGCATAGAGTCTAAGTGAACTTTAAGTGATTACAGAACTAACATCACCTTGTGATTTGTTAGATTGAAGTTTACTGTTATTTGATCCCATTCTGCAGATCAAAAGCATCAGGTCCCTTTGGATGCTGTGGCACAAGCTCGCTATCGGAGACTCCGGGTTCCAAAGTACTTGTACGCATTTCGGCCTCAACGTAACAGTACGGTGGATGACATATTAGATGACCGTGTTGGTTTTATGACACTCAATCACAAACATGCCATCGTGGAAGATCCCGTTCGTCGGAAGGCTTTGTTCACCAGTCTAATAAGTGGGCCTGAAAATGGACAGCGAGCCTTGCGCGCGATGAGGGGGCTTCGTTTGCAGCCCAGTCGTGTGGACTGTGGTCAATTACCGGTCGGCTGTGTGCGAATGTTTCGCCTTAGACTTGTTAATTGGGGGCCGGAGACCGCATTTTTCCGAGTCAAACAACCAGAGAAGGCAAGCGGCGTCCAAGTGACTTACACTCCCGGCCCAATTCCAGCAGGTGAAAATTTTAGGCTAATAGAAATTGCCCACGATAGTACATTAACCAATATGTGTTATAAAAAAATGGATCACTGTCTTCTGCACATCCGAGTGAGGTTATTGTAGTACAAAGTTTTTATATCCATTTACGATTACTGGTAAACGAAATCGAAAATTTAAAAATGTCGGTAAATGTGATTTTGAGAAATACGAGTAAAGAACAGCCTCTTTTTATGCATTCTCTATTGCTTCTTCCTTCAAAGTAAGCTACATAGGTAAAACATTTGGAAAACTGTCCATCCTCTTTTGCAGGTGCTATTCAACCTTGCTTTTAACAGGTGTGAAGGAGGGAAAATTTAATACAATTTTGATGACACACCACACCTTATTTGATTTGACGTATTCGCCAGACAACTTTGAGTAATGCTGAACACATCAAGAACACTATGAAAACGTAGCCAGATGATCGCAAAATCGATTGGTCCCTTTGTGCTCACTAAAAGCAAATTGGTCCAGCATTGCAGCCGCAAAATTCGGCAGCTACTTTAATGAACAATGAAAAATGGTCACACTCTTGATGTTACATCCCTCTGATTTTGGTTGCCGCTACTCACTGCTGTACGCATGTGACCCTGCACTTTAATGTCCTGTTGAATGAACACTAGGGACACGAATCTGTTTATGATTACTGGTAATATTTATGTAATGGACATGACTAGGACAACATGACCGAATAGTGGCAACGTATGCTATTATTAGAACTTCGTTTGGCTGCAGCTTTGATTATGAATATTAATTGACAGTGTGGGATGCCATCTTTAACTCTGGTCAATGAGTGGAAATAATATCGAGGACGATATGTTAATTCAATTAGCACAATGTCCGATTATTAAATGATGAGTAGAAATCAATTTTTACGGGATTACTCGATAAATATGAGGATTATCAAAACCACTGTCCATGTTGAGCAATAATGAGCAACAAAGTGAACGTAATTTTACACCGTTAAATTTTACCCAAAGTTTATAGTGTGACTAACATTAACAGGATAAGTACGGACGTCCAGAAAATCGTGGAGGATTCAAACCATTGAGGAGCTGGCCATTAATTTCTCGAAGAGCGTGGACTTTTCCTTAGGACGTTGAACAATATAGAATACATTTATGAACGCGGTTCTTCGTTTGTTGAACAAGATTAATGTTTCAGTTGGTATTATTGAGACATCCACCACATATCCACAGAGAATTTTCTCAGTCATTTTTGCCACTACATAAACTCTTCATCAAAAACGATTATAATATTCTTTACAGTCATAGTTGCACACGAACGAGCCTAGAACCATCGTACATTGTTTATACTGTTTTTACTGTTAGGATGAGAGCTCGAAGTAATCTGGACTATTATTTTTATATTACTATAACCTATAGAAGCAGACTTAAATTCTGTTTGGAGCACCGAAGTAGATACTAAATCATTTTCGTTAAACGAAAATAAACGAAGGATATTTTTCTTGACTGCATCAGTTTTCTCGAACAGTGACTTAAATCTTCCGAAATGGTGAACCTTCTTCTTGTAGTCAGACATCTTCTAAAGCGCAGTTCGAGTGTGATAACCTAAACGGCAGTTACTTGTCAAAATATACTAACAATGCAAGACCGGTCTGGTTGCTGTGGCCGTTCACTGGAGACCTGACTAACCTTGAGTACATATTATATTGTAAAAACAACGAACACAGAAAAACAAGAAAACATTCTTGAGTTATTTTATTGTTTACCTTCAAACTAGAACAGTGAACAGGTCAAATGTCAACAACCGCGAAAGCAGTTGTCTGCTGCCATCGAATTGTTAATGATGTGTGTGCTACTTATGCTACTGTAAGGTATAACTCAACCGAAATCCAGTCAATCCTCCATTCATAGACACCCTGTTTAAGCAGCACCTGATATATTTGTATATTAAGATTTTGTCACACATACGTAATATGAGCAATGGGAGTAAGAGATATTTGGAATCATTGCGTACTACAACAGCAATTAAAACTGTCAAACAAAGCTAGAAGGGGTTGGTTGGGACTTATCGAAGAACGCAAAATCTGAGTGCTGTTCAAGTTTAAACAACCAGTGTCTTGTTCGATGGGTATGATGATTCTGATTATGCCAAGTGGGCTGTTGTGACCTGATCGTGGATTAACAACGGAATTTAACAGAAAACATTAGTTATTCGTCTTCTGGTGCTAAGTAACCACAAACGTTGGTTGCTCATTGTCTTGATATGACGAAGGGAACAGACAGACTGACGGCCAATACAGTTGCTTAGTTTATTTTTGGATTGGGGTTCTAATCTCAGTTCATACAGGGATATCAATCCTAGTCGGAGTGGATTTCCAATCACCGCTGTGTCAGGATGTTGGCAAAGTGAACATGTTTAGTTAAATTGTGGACGATGCTGCCATATATATATATATATATACATATATATATATATATAACGCATAAATTGCAACCTGCTCGTCGGCTTTCGCAATAATATTCAGCTATTGAAAAAGAATTCGGAGATTTCGCTTCAATCCAAGCTACCTGGTAGCACACTCATTTGGTGAAATTAACAGTACGTTTACTGTCTTCTACTGAAACGATCAAGCAACCTGAGTGTTGCTTGTACGACACCGTAGTGAAGCGTTTATATGTGACGATTGCAAAACACACCTTCAAATATCACTGTTTTCTAATTTCTTGTGACAGAGTTGTTTGATTACTCATTACTGACAAGAAACAGTGTTCATCAGTTTAAACAAAGGCGACGGCTCCAAACTGACCAGGAAGTGATTATCGCAGCCTTGACGAATGGCCACAACTAGATTATTAAGTCGCCGATTAGGTAGACAAGCAGACATTGAGTACTACTCGCTGGTAGACGTAGCTACACCTCAAGACTAAGACCAGCTTTTTGCGCCGCCCTAAAGTTCAGTTATTCAAGTCCCTGATCGTTCAACAATAGTTGTTTCATCAAAAAAGACTATCATTCACACGTACTGTCCGATATAAAGCAGCGTAGGCATCTATGTTTCTTAGACGTTGCGTCTCATTTTTCCATAATTAGAAACTGCTTGTAAAAACTTGTTTTCACTAATTTGGGATCATGGTGGATGCCTGTTAGCATGTGATTCATCCACAATCGGGTAATTTCAATCGATTTAGGAGTAAAGAAAGTACAAAACTGAAGTGTATTTCATTATGGAACTTCAGCCTCCTGGACGTTGTGGGCTAGTATAGTAGTATCCGAATTATCATACTAACATTTGTGGGCGAGTCATGTGTTTTCTGCCAATAGGATCGAACTAGGATCCAACAGTTTTTTGTCACATAATTGTTGATCACTAGACAAACCAATTGGCATATGGTCATTTGTTTATAAATGAAACGTAACCTTTGTGATAACTTACCATTTTTGTTTAAATTAAAACTTTTTTACTGTTCAAACTAGCTTTTGGGCCTTGTGCAACTCTGATTATGAGGCTACTACAGATACAACAATTAAACAGACAATGTATAAAAATGTCAAGTGAGACTAATCGTGTCAGTGCTACACTTTTCTGTTGGGTACGCAGCGTTGCAGGTTGCGTTCGGCTCCACTACTACTTTTGCTTCAATTTTCCCAAATAGCAGTGCTTCTGAATCTTTATATCTTCAACAGGTTTATCAAGGGACTTACACATCAAAGTGTGCGTTACTGCTCAACCTCATTCAGAAAAGATTTCTGATCGTGCAAGACATTCAATACATTGGACAGATGAACGAATCGACAGTCTCGATGATGGTAGTCCAATCACTATTGATCAGCAGTTTTTCAAATATCATATCAAACTTATTACAGACACGCATATCATGACCATCCCCATTTGTGGTCAAATCAAGTTTTGAAAAAAAAACTGGATAATTTATCCTAGGATTATCAAGCAAACAAACAAATTGTGAAAACCCCACTGTTTCGATTCAAATGCTTCATTTTCTATATCACAGTGTTGTTAGATTCTTTGACATTTTTTAAATAAAGTGAGAAAAATTGTCATGGAAATGTCATGCCGAGTCTCCTCGTAAATGGGAAGATATAAAAGACAATGGATTTCTTTGCGCACCGAACGTTCGATCAATTTTCGAAAAATTCTGAATAATTTATCATTACATGCGATCTAAAACAATTCCACAAACAGCAATCAATTATTTTGATATATACCAGGCTGGAGAAAGAAGATCTGCTATGAAAGCGTTTATTTTCATTACCCATCTCTGTGTCTATTGCTATGCCAACAATGCATCAGTGATTGAAACTGGGCTCGAACTATCATGTCCTCGTGAGATGTAGAATGTACTTTGATTTGAACAGGAGAAAACAGAGGAAAGAGATGGGATTATATTTAGAAGTGTATATCCAAACTGAAGTTGAACGATGCACTAGGGATTTGTTGGACAATGAGTGTCATGACAAGCAATGAGTGAGCGTTCGTATTAAGTAGCCAAGCCATAAAAAGTGCTGCACTCGCAATGGTTGGATAAGTAAACCTACCGTCTGATTCACATCAGTAGAACCACTCGTTCTAATTTTCTCGTTTCATACTGCTTGGTAATCCAATATTTAAAAACTCTTGACTTCCTGCAACTTGTGCAACCGCGCCTTACAGTTTCACTGCCCTCATGTTGATGTTAGCAAATATCACAAACTCTATACATACTGGTTCTAATTTTCTGTTTAACTTACATTAATTGCTAAGAATACAGTTTACCGTTAGGTTATTTCATTAAACACGCTAATATGGTCGATGCTGTGAAGGCTGTCAGTGTGGAAGGAGAAACCGAGCGGTCAACTTTGAGGATCCTACAATCAGAAGCCTGTCTGTTTTGAAAATTGTACGCGCCACATATCAGTGCTGGTCACGCGCATCGCATGTCCGGTAGTAAGTTGCGGATGTTGTGTAAAGATTGCATGACACTAGTACTAGGAAACCCTCACGTACTTGAGCTCAATCTGACAAACAGAGAGACCATGGCGAGAATGTGTGGACAAGGACGGATGTCTGCGGTTGCATGGGTCTTCCCATTAGAAGAGTAAATACATGAGGTGTTCAATCCGTCCGAGCAGATTCAGGTTTATCACTGTGTTACGAGTAGATTGTTAACCAAATAACATAAGCTGAGACGGTCTTATGAATGCAATAAGTGTGAAATTGTTGACGAAACGAAGATAGAGAGAAAATAATTGAGCTACAAATGCAATAGAAAACTGATCAAATTTGACCGTTGGATCAGATGTATTTGTCACATATTAAGATGCCGTCTACTGATTGGTTCCGTTTCCAGACACCAATTGCATGGAGTCGATCAGTTGGTTGGTTGGATGTTGCTGCTTAAAACATTCAAGTTCATGAAAAAA
>LUCH01003278.1:52899-79906 GCA_013368495.1 Paragonimus heterotremus | reverse complement strand
AATCGGACAACATGCATCATGCGAACTTTCTTAATAGCCTAAGTACAATATGCAACTATGAGTTTTGGAACTATTTTACACATCATACTTCAGGCAGGCCGGTGAAATCTCCAGGTCGCTACAATGGACCCGATAAGCCCTCGCATATATGGTAGTTTTTTGTTAGATGTTATTTCAGAATTGTGAAATTTGGTAGCTGAAGTCTTGAGGCTGAACAACTGTGATTTCCCTGTAAAACTCTCCATTGCCTCTATTGTGTGTGTGATAAAACCGCAAGGTCTTGTAAACCAGTCCTTTGATCACGATAGACATAACGGCTTTTATAAATGGCTTTCATTATTTGATGTTTTTAGTGAAGTTTCATTTGGTTTCCAGGTTAAACGAGCAGCGGTGTGGCGTATTCTCCTGCGGTGGGGTGAGGGTGGGTTGTGGTGGCGTGAGAAGAGGGGTGAAAATGGAGTCAGATTGGGGTGGATGAGGGGTCGAGGTATAGTGGTGGTGGGATCAAGGGGGTGTAGCGGTGGGATCATGGTGGGGTTTGCGAGTATTTGGTGGGTTCATTCTAGGACACCGGTAATGCTGGTGGTGGGGTCGGATGATGCGTAACCCACTCTCATCTCATTTATTGAACGGTGGGGTAAAGGAGTGATCTATGTGCAAACCCATTGTCACCTTAACGTCAGCATCACCCCCATCAGTCCTCCAACCCAATGGATAGTGGGGTGCCCCACCGGCTACCAACCAACACTCCACAATTAACCCAGAAAATTGGCAGAGTGGAGGGCGGAAACGCTTGCGGGGGAAACAAGTGAAATAAAGCCGCCTGCGGACTACAACTCAGCCAGTCACACTATGATGTTTAGAACATTAAGTATCTATCGCGGCACAGAAAAATATTCCAATCATTATGACAACCAACGGAATCAAAGAAGATGATTACCATATACCGCAAACGTCCCAAATACAGGTTTTTCATCACTTCCCGCATGTGTTCGTCCTCCAAATTGTTCATGGTAAATGTGGTGTAGAAGGAGAAGCTACTAGTGTGAACATATACTGCATACCCAGACGCTGACCATAGCTTAGGTCAATCGTGTGGAGCAGCTACTGGTGTGGACATATACCGCATACCCTGACGTTATTCATAGCTTAGGTGAATCGGGTTGGAATAGCCACTAGTGTAAACGCACACTGCATTCTGAGATGTTGTTAACAGTCTAGGTCAATCGGGTGGAGCAGATAGTAGTGTGAACCTATGCTGCATACCCGGAAGTTATTCATAGTTCAAATGAATCAGGCTGAAGCAGCCTCAGGTATGAACGCATACTGCATACTCAGGCCTTCTTTCCGGGCCAGGTCAGCGGGACCAAGCCAGCGAGTTCATTCTCTCAATATAACAAATTCAACAATGTTCGATAATGAATCCATGTATATTGTAATATACACAACCCTTCTGTGTGATATAAGGTGATGAACAGTTTGGCGGGTTGGTTCGCGGAATTCCCCTTCCCGGGTAGGACTACGAAATGGTGCTTGGCGAACAGCCAGGTTCCTACATTGGTGGTAGACTGAAAGTTTAATATGTATGCTGCAACCGGTTTACTCGTGTATGTCTTGAATAGTTTTTGCATATACGATTCATTAATCTTGGGTAACTTTGAGGTGGGGATCTAAAGGGTGACGATGGGCAAGCGATAAATAGAAAAACCTACTGATAACTACCGTATGCGATAAAGCAAATAACAGTCGTCTAATACAGCTGTGGGAATTCCGTTTGCGCCACAAAACCTCTTGTACGTGCGGGTTGAATGGCTGTCGATTAGATCGAGATAGTGACCCAAAGTGCTTCTTGGCAAACGAAAATATTTTCTACACGATGGATAAGAAATGACGTAAAATAGCCATGCCTTTTGGTGAGCTCGGAGGTCTCCTGTGGTGGACAAGTGAGTATGCGTTAGACGCTCGTCCACTAACAGTTTTAAACGCCTTTCCTGAAGAACGGTCAGAATATAGTCCCAACATGCATCGAACTAGAGAACGCGATGAGGTTTAGAAACAAATCATATAGTTCCGGCAGATTGGAAATATGATGAGCAGTTGGCGCTGACAAGTAGTTGGCACTGGGTCCGTATCAGGTCTCCGATAGAAGGCGTACCCAGAATCATGCGTACAGAACAAACAAGCAAGAAAACACAGTTGCAGCCGGGATCATTAGGGAAGCCACACTATCGCTGGTCACTACACTCTGAGCCGAGACGACTTACATCCCAAGGCACGATGATAATGCGCGTTCAGACAATCCTGGAACATCTGTAGTTAAGCTCAGCTGTCTAAAAGTTGAACGAGCACCAGATGATAAATAAGAGAGCGTGTGGCCAGTGAACAATGTCACAGAAAGTGAATTTGACTTCAACACAGGTGAAAGGCAAATGATCTGTTCATCATTGGTTTGACTCCCGCCTAATACTGCAGCCACAACCTATCCAGTGAACATGACAATCAGAGTTCTGTTTCTCGTTACTGTTGGTCGATATTGTAACCAACATCAGAAGCATATCTGTATGTTCTGAAAGATTCCACCGTGTTAACATCCAACTCTTAGACCACAACTTCTCAATTCCGGTGCTTCATGGTTCTGTGATTATGGGTGTTCAATGTGGTATGATGCGAATGCCATCTGAGCCCAGGATAAGCACATCACCCTGAAGTAAATGGTTTGTGTTCATCTCAGATTTCCCAATCTTGTCACAGAATTATCATTGTGTTGTGAGTAATTATCGCGTTAAACGTTCCACCTGGTGTCTGGAGATGACCGTTAACAGCACTCCTTGTAAAAATGCAGCCGCGCCTTGTCTAAAGAAACTCTGTTGCCAACAACTGTTGTTATATATTTTTCAACGCCAGAATTCAGCGACACTTGCCTGTACTTTCTCTATTTTGTCATCTTTTTATCGTTCAACTTTTAAACAACCAAGATTTACTGCGGATGTTCCAGGATTGTCTGAACACGTGTTGTCATCGTGTCATGCGATGTAAGTCATCTAGACTCATAGGCCTCCGAGCTCACCAAAAGACATGGCTATTTTACGTCATTTCTCATCTGTCGTTTAAAAAACATTTTTGTTTGCCAAGAAGTACTTTAGACTATTAAATCGATGCAATCGGTAGCTAATTAACTCGCACGTACAAGAGGTTTTGTGGCGCAAACGGAATTCCCACAGATGTATTAGACGACTGTTATTTGCTTTGTCGCATACGGTAGTTATCAGTAGGTTTTTCTATTTATCGCTTGCCCATCGTCACCCTTTAGATCCCCACCTCATAGTAATCCAAGATTAATGAATTTTGTGCGCAGAAAGCGATTTCGTTCTCAGAAAATAACAGATTCAGCAATATTGTGATTATACCCGGTTTAGACATGAGAAGAAACGCGTAGCAAACAACCTCGTTTTCGGTGTTTCATCATCAGACTAAATGCAACACATTCATATGGGTTCCATGTGGCTGGTAAATATCGTATCACTGAAGCGGAAGATGTCTGTCAACAGTTTCTGTCTGGTTTGAGTCAGGAGTCTTAGTCACGTAACATCGACTGCGCGAGTTCTGCGAAATCTGCGAGAGATACGTCACATTTTTGTGATCATTCCATTCAGGGTTCACGTTCACGGCCATGGAAGGCTTAACGTATTGACCAACCGTTTTCGAGCGTACAGTGGTGGTGAGTATAGGCGAATTGCGGTGGCCTCGGCAATTGATAGTATACGACCTTTGACCTGTTTCGATTGTATCCCATATGTTCGGTAGATTGACTTGAACGATCCTGTTTGATTGATTGTATGGTTCGACTCAATCAAATACGTTGCAGCCGCATACGAGCGGGGTCTTATCGATCCTAGCGTCAGCCACCCCAGATAGTGCTCCCGAAAGCGTTCGGAGAATCGCCGTGATGTGCGACCTATGAAGCTTGTTTCATGCTGTTAGAAGCAGTTAGGATGAAACTAGCCATTAATAGCTTGAGGGATTCCTTCGAATTTGTTGAAATATTAAGGCAGCTGAAAAATTTGGAGAACGAACACATGCGGGAAGTGATGAAAAACCTGTATTTGGAACGTTTGGGGTATATGGTAACCATCTTCTTTGACTCCGTTGATTGTCATAATGATTGGAATATTTTTCTGCATCGCGACAGACACTTGGTGTTTTAAACATCATAGTGTGACTGGCCGATACGTAGTCCGCAGGCAGCTTCATTTCATCTGTTTCCGTATATTGTTCCATATGAACGCCACCTGACCTCAATCTAGTTGAAAACAATGCAGTAAAATGGGTAGAATTTATTTCTGAAGATTCCTGCTGATAGAATTGCACTTGACACCCTGTTCTCACGCCGTTCCATATACACCGAAGATGGAAACAACCATATGGTAGCGCCATTTCCAACCATTTCTAAGAGCAATGTTTCATCGACCAGCATCTGCCTGAGATCGTGCGAACAAAGAGAAACAGTACAAATATCGTATAGACAAAGAAGCTGGAAATGTTGTCATACATGTTTCACTAGCAAATATGTTAGTATACTTGTTGAGCTGCAATGCCAACACTGTATGGTCGTATATTTCCATTTCTGCCATATCTTCAAAACGCTGCGAAATAAAACACTCTTAGGCTATGGGATGACGTATTTCATCTCGAAAATTGCAATGATCGCATTTATATAACTGGAAAAAATGGCTAACGCCAACAACGGGATATTTTCGCGAAAATGGTGGGAAAAGTTTTCATCACCAAGCCAATACTTTTGGCACTTATTCGATGTGTTCCAATTTTTCTACCAACGACATTTATTTACAACGGATGTACTGTCGGTTCTTTGCTCGAAATTCCGATTTTAAAATTTCACAAAATATTTGAAACTCGAGGATTTGCGCCGAAAGGACGGTCTGTAACATGCAAGCCTGTTGTTTATCCTGTGATTATCCAGTACACTTACGGATAAACTTTGGGGCAATGTGGAGACACTGAGGGACAGCGTTCTTCCGAATTAGAGGTTCCAGCTACGGTCCTGTAAAAGGGAACAACAGGAAACGAGCATTAGCCGAAAGCCCACTAAGCCATGCACACAACTTACACAAACGGAAACTAAATCGGCGAATACAACACAGCAGCACGCTGTATGTACTTTGCTTGAAGTTCCGATTTTAAAATTTCAAAAAATGTTTGAACCTGGAGGATTCGTGCCAAGACGACCGTTTTGCCTTTTGAGCGACCTTCAACGCGACGCCGTTGATGCGGATAATTTCCCGATTTCCTGTGCGCTCGTCACACAGATGTCTCTCCTGTCGATGTGGTTTTCACATCGCAGATTGACGTCTACGCGTCCATGCGATGATCAGAATTTTTCAGCCGTTTATTCAACTAGGGATCTTGTGCGGATGCCCCGGTGGGTATGGGCTGTGGTTAATCTGTCTGTGGTTAACTGCGTAGCCATTTCAGTTGACACCACGAAACTCTATCTGAAGAAAGATATATATTCATGTTTCCCTGGGCCTGTCTTCCACATATCCTCTGGAATTTGTTACTGCAGGAGGTTTGCTACTATCGGGATAAAACTGGTAGATTTTCCCAGTCTACGCAGAAATGCGTTTTAAACGCTTTGTGTAATGTATGTAAGACTGCTGCCTGGTACACTACTCAGGTCATGTATGCCAACTTGAACGAATACGTACTAACCGCCAAACATGTTCAGCTTGGGGTTGCCATACTTGTTACTTGCCTGCAGTGCACGACATAAAATTCTTGACACATACCCACTTGAACTTTGGTGATTCCACGATAGTGTAATACTTAGACACTTTTCGTTCATTATATGTATTTGATAGTGGCCAGTGATTTCATGACAAAAAGTTTACGAGTGCCACTCTTGAACCCTTTTTAGACGTCAGTTCTTTACTTGCGTGGTTTTCAATCACTTTAACGACCGCAATTTTGAATTTGCTAGTTGCTCACCCATGGATCGCTCTATAAAGTGGATTAAATTACACTTGTCTGTAACTTCCGGACAGTCAACTACCTCTGTTTTTGGTCTCCAAGGGCAGCTCAGCATTCTGTTTTCACCGGTCGCTTTTCCGACATCCAGCCCCCAGCGCACATATTGATCGCTTGAACGGCCGAGGTTTCTGGCTTTTGTATTAACTTGGCGTTTGTGTGGATCACCGTTCAACAAGACTGAAAATAACCGACTAAAATTTCACTCTTTCAAAGTAGGAGCCCTTCCTGGCTTTTAATGTTGTCGCCCAACAATTCTAATTGCCAGCTTTTAGTGCGTGGAATGTTGCTGAAGTTTGCGTTATTTTGGCTATCTCAGTTTGTGCGCTGAAACCCTTGATATTCATATGTTACTTTAGTTCTAATGCTGCACCCCTTTTTGCGTTTTGATTATCGCTGACACTTCGCTATTCTACGGCCTTAGGTGAATTGGCATAAGGAATCCCGAGGAGCATCTGCCCCTACGTACAACTCCAATCTGCTGAGCGAAGGGAAATTTCGAAGCCCCAAAACAATGCTTGAAAGCTAATCAAAAAACAAAGCGGGCCTTATACCGTCTCGAACGAACGATTGAATCGCGCTTACCAGTAATTCTGACAACTCAGTCTAAGGTATCCTTCCAGCTGCTTTTCGAATAATGTGTACATTCTCCATCTGCACGAAGACATGGAAGCACCTTGGGTAATAAAACACGAAGTCACAAAGACCCTTGTGGATCTCAGAAGAATGGATCACAATAACAAGTTAAAAAACCTAAGCTTCCCTCATTCGAAAAAAGACTTGAGAATCTCCGTTGTGTAAAACACCCTATGTTCCCAGTGATTTTTCTGCGCCCTGGATACATGAGATTCAACATACCAAGTAGCGAGCGAGAACAAACGCTCGAGGATAGTTCCTCTCGTGGCGGACAGCGAAACTCTGCAATAACCTACCGGCCTCAGTATAGGCAGCCACCACATTAAGTGACTTTAAGTACCATCTAGATATGTGTCAAACGGATGTGTTCCTGAAAGTGGTTTGAAGCTTTTCTTTCTCAGTGGAATGTGTGTTTCTGTTTCCCATCCTTTTTTCATTTTGGGTAGTGACGTGGTTGGTTTGTCTTACAGGTCTTCTATTCCGTATCAGCAACTGGAATGTTCGTCTTTTTGTTACACCGCCATTCTGTTGGATTTTCCCGCCAAATCCGCTCTCCCACTGTAGTTGCTTATCCCCATTAACCACAGGCAGCGCTTTGTCAGATATGAGTCCAAATGAGGTTTGTGGGGGTGTTGGCCCTGGCATTGAAGCCGTATATATCAGAAGATCGTGCCGTATTGATTGACTTGTAGGCGGTAGGCACGTACTCAAGTCGGTGAGATTTTCTGGACCGGATTACTTGGAAGTATTTGTCTTCTCCAAGTGACTCAGCACAGAAGAATAATTGAGGCTCACAAGTTCAAGTGAATGGACGCTCGTTGCAAGCTGTGTGAATTAAAATAATCTCCATAAACTGGATTAGATTGAATCGTGGAACACCCATGGTGTGAATTCTGAGTGTGCATGAAGCTAGAAATATTTCTGTAACCATCTTGTGAAATAACTTACCGGGGGGTTGGGGGACCCAGTAGAATACACCTCACTTGTCACGGATCTTGAATCACTCAAAGAACCATAGTTACCGGGGCGTCCTAAATAGGCCACGTAGGTCAAGACAACGTTTCATAATAGAATCCTTACCAAAAGCGGTAAGATTGTCTAGGAAATTCATTGAACATATCCGGGGTTTCCCCGCATTAAAGGTCACAGTTCAATGAGTTTAGGTCGCTACTTTTGCGTTCTGTCGACTCCTTCACCGCACCAGTCGTACATTTATCCTTCAAAGTTCCTACAGCGCTGTATGTTGTGCTTTCTGTGTCATTCTCCGAACCATTTCCACAACCCTCCTCTCCGTTTCTGATCGTCCAGTTTCATCCAGCCCACGTATTCAAGTTGCTTTTTTGTTACATCTCGTGTTACTTTATCACCAGTTTCCTGGACACCTAGTAGGCATTAATACCAGTTTGGTTTTCAGTGACTTAGTAGTTAAGTCGCTTGTTATGTAAAAGTTTGTGTTGTAGAGTGTTTGATTGGTAAGTGCTTGCCCGGTTAGATGGTGTAAATGCTGGCACGCTTTCCTTTTAAGCCTACCGTCGTTATTAAGAAGGACACATAAGGTAACGCCTTTAAGTTTATTCACCTGCGTAACTGATTTCTGGCCCCTGATTTTGACCAACCAAACACGACTCAGATTGCGATCTAAGTTATCGGTAAACTCGACAGTTTTGTTAATAAGATGAACTTTTATTTCACGCCTCAACTCAGGGCAAGAAGAACGAACAACGGCAGTAGTGATCACAGTGCATCCACTATTCTGTCATCTCTGACAAATGATTATCGTAAGTTCCGTAAAGCGCCAATCAGCACTAAGTTACAGGTCGGGGGACGTGCTCAGTGCCACAATTGAGTTCACCACAAACGCTACCGATCAATTTGGGCTGTTCACAAAACATCTGATGGATATCTTACGGATGGCCTGTTTTATATACTCGGAGGCCGTTGGCAGTGACGCTCCGCACTCAAATTCACTCCCAGAAACTCCCCAGTTAAACAAGAAACAGCTAATCAGTAACGTCGGTTTCAGTCTAAACGCCCACGGAACTAGATCATAAACACGCGTAGATGAGTAGAACAAATCATAAAATTCCATGCATTCCTGGGATGTCGTCTCATTCGTAACTGTGGGTGATAACCCTCCGTCCTCAGATAACCCAGCAAAAACTAAGCCACTGGATGGTTAGAATCTTTTGAAACCATCTGACAACCAACCGCATGTGCTGCTGCCTCTAATGTGGTCAGCGACCCCCTGAAACTCGAATAACATTTATAACCGATAGACATCTCAACGCTTTCTCACTTGTTTAGAATAACACTTCAGCCCTGAACTCAACGAAACTTCTGATAATTTGCCGGTCATAATATTCAATCTGCCTGAAACCAGTGGTTCACATCTTTCAAACGTGGAGGCGCTCGGCAGCAGCTGGTGGGACGTTCCAATCAAATTTCTAGGAACATTCTTCTCCTAAATCTACCTACTCTCTCGCGGCCAAAATAATAAGCACACTCTGATGTCAGTACTTATTAGTCATATTTGATTCTCCGGAATCTGTGGGATGCGTCTTGTTTGCGGCCTTCATCAACTCGACACGGCAGTTAGAAGATGTACGCATTAAGTTGACTGGACTAGGTTGCGGCATCCTGAGCAACAATTTCGTCGTTTACCAGTTATCTCCTCCGATTACATCATGCAAAGTTGGGTAATTGTACTCGTGATTCAAAATGGTCCCAGTGTAAATCACGGCCATGCTCAGTGGCACTTTTTGCGATAAACCGGGGCCAATACAGGTGACGACCAATATATCCCGGCTGTGACGATTCCTGTTTGATCGTTGACCTACGCGTAGCCCAAAAACGGATCCCCAAAGCGAAAACAAGATTGGATCCAACAGCTTCAACGGTACTGTTGAAGAAATTCATCAACAATTTCAAGAGGCAAACCTCAATTGTTCGCAATGATAGTCACATATAGCAAAATCAATAGTTTCTCAACAGGATTAGCAAGGTCAAAGGTGAGACGTCACGCCAGCAGGCCAAGACAAGAAAGGCCGCACGCGCCGCGGACACTTAACGACACATTAGTTGAATAAAACGAAACGGGGTGGGTGAGGCAGTGGGAACAAGCATCAAGTTGGTGGGAAAAATTAGGGAATGCAAACGATAGGGACAAACTTTCTCTGTTCGTGGACAAACAAATTTACGCCGGCTATCTAGACCGACGCATCTATCTACGATCAAGGCGTCTAAATTATTGACTCACCCTAGTTTTACGGACTATGACCTCAGGTACACTGGACTCGTGGCAAATAGTGTAGGGATTTCATAACTGATAAACACATGGTTTGACTGTGCTAGCAGAGACAAGCAGTCAGGGAACTGAACCCCGCAAACATATTCGATAGTGAAATCGTCATATCGCCCATCTGAGTCGGGGGCACTTCCACCAGCAGACCAGAAAACCGCCTGCATCCAACATCGTAGATGTCGGCAATAAAAATAGTCTGAAGGAGAGCCTTGGTATCAAATATGTGACCAGCACTGATCGGCTACCCATTAATGGCCACTCCCTGGAAATATATATAAACTACCGCACACTCTGAAAAACAGGTTATTGAAGCTGCGCAGTTTCTGTGACAAATACGATTCTCAGTTTGATCCCTGTGTTGTGGTTATCTTCAGACATCGCAGACGACGAACAGGGAATTGGCAACTTGCGATGTGATCGGGGGAAGTTCCAAAGTGGCGGATTGGCGATATGCTGACCTTGGCATACTATTATCCATGTGGGGGCGGAGTTCCCTCACAATCCTCTGCCAGGTTCCTTGTGGTGTTCCACCATACTCGAAAGTAATGAAAATTGCAAAATCAATATAACATTGTTGATTTCGTTAAGGTCTGTTGCATCATTTTGAGATTGACTTGCTTTGTTTGATCAGTGTTGGAAGGTGGTCCCATGTTTCGTTATATTTTCTTAAGAATAAACGATCTTAGCCATGTTTATTCTTATACCAGCTGTTGTGACCGTTCCCTTTACTCTCATTCAGTCAGAGCCTTGCATATTTCTAACTGTCAAAATAGGACATTCTTCTTCCATATTCTTTCTTGAGTTGTTTATAATTCTTGACACTTCTCGATGTGTGAACAATCATTTTGACCCGACCCAACCCACTGCCATGTGTCTGAGCGAACTCAATTCCCTTGTACCGTCCCCATTACTGAGCAGCGCCTATCTGTCAAATTTACTATACGGACGTATTATTTATTAAATTTATGAGGATTTTTCACATTCGAGGTGAACTACTCGAATTGCATGTACACTGGTTCAATTAGTACCGTATCGAATCTAGATTACACGAGCGTCCTCTCATTAAACGTTTTGAAGATAGATTATCATCTCTGCCGTTGGATCTAGAGAAATACATTTTCGGATCAACAGATTTCGTGTTGTTCGTTGTGAACTTGAATATTTAGCGAACCATTCAATACAGACCTCATCGAACTTGATGTGGTATAAGTGTGGATTTGGCTCAGACTCCCGTCTCATCTTCATCAAAAGGAGAAAACTCAACAGATAGGAAAAACTCAACACGTTTATGAGTTTGATGCTGCTCTCGGATGCTCTTGTCAGCCGCGGGTGACTGGAAATTTGCTTCATCTTCTCTTGCTGTCGTTGCCTACTGATACTTTTGCTTCACTGATGACTTTTTTATCAAAAGTTACAGGAAAAAACCGTTATTCGTTAACCAATAGCATAGTTACCTAATACTTATTTGATAGTTTACGTTTTGTAATGTGCACAGCTAGAATTCTCGGAAAGGATGTATCTCTCGATCGCTCCCTGCAACAGAAAGGAAAGGTTACCAAAAGCCTGGAATCAATACATTGGTCATGGCTGATCACAAGCTATAAATGTAAACTAAGGTTGTAGTTTCTGCTATCGTAGTTTCCACCCAAGCTTCCGTTCTTGTAACGGTGACCAGGAAAGCCGGTTTTGCAGAAGTCAGACCAGCAGGCGACAATTCAGGGAAAGGCACGGGCACTGAGGGCACTGGGGTCGTTCGGGAACCGTCTTCCATGTTAGCTGACTGAAGGTCTACAACAAGGCCGCGCACTGAACTTTTCCTTCCCAGAAATCGGAACGGAAGTGGACTTCTGTGGGCGCCTCCAACAACCAGGAGGTATTTCATTGAACAGCGTCAGTCGGTATTCCCACTAGTGGTCATACAGTAACACCTGTTAGGCCCGGCTCTCTAACACAGCGAAGCCGCCAGTTGATATGCCACAGGATGAAATAACATCCAGGTCAACACTACTAGACCTGAGTGACCATAATCACCAGAATTCCTTTGTAAACCCATTTTAGAGGACTGTTTCAGGTTTCGCATATCTGTACCGAAGAATGGACACAATCCGAATGGATTATTGGTCCGAAGCGCGTCGGTGTATGACCCGTTGAGGTTCGTTATTCCGCATGTTTCCGCGGTGGGAAGCTAAATCATAGCTTATGCGGCGCGGATACCGGATGGGATAATCCACTGGACGTCCGGTACTAACAAAACCCGTTGCTTTTTTGGAGTCTCGTCCCCAACAAACGAAACAGTCAAGTGTTCCCCAGGAAGAGAAATAAACATCCTCCCGGAAAGCGACAATATGCAGAAACATAAAGTTTGCAAGTTACGGCTCCAAGATGGATGTTCGAGCATCCAGTGAGTTCGCTGACATATGCGCAAGCGGTGATGTCGCGCCCCAGCGACAAAAGATAGTCGTAAGATCAACTCGGCAGAACAAACGAAGTCCAACTATAAAGCCGTCCCTAGTCCTCTCCTTAACCCCAGGTTCCATCTCCCAAACTCCTCCTGGGGCCCTCCCTAGCTTCTTCTCGAGAAAGAAAACGAGGGATTAGTCATTGATTTTATGTATAAGAACTGACTTAACGCTCAATGAATTACTGGAAGTCGGACAGCTATTTCAGGGAACTGAACTGCGTATATCTGTTCCCGTGGATACCTGACTTTTAAGTGATATAAATGTCAGTGAACTGAGAGTCCAGGAGTGCGCATTTTGTCGAGCTGACTTAACTAAAGGGAGAATGTTGGCTCGTTCGATTTTTTCAGCAGAATCTCCCGACACTCACAGCTATCCCGGGGTTTCTGTCCTCTGAAAACTGTGAAGCCCAAAGACCTTAACTAGCATTGTGTGCCCGAGGTTCATTTCTATTGGGGTAAGCTATCATTCTGCTTTATTCGATACTTCCGAAGACAATGCATTTTTCATAAGCCTGGAAAACTTCCCGGGACTGCAGCGATTTTATCATCTAATTAATACCAGTGACCTTAATGCACATGAGATAAACTGGGTACCGATGTCTATCCAGGATTGTGAAAGCTGTTCCCCGGCTTCATCATGGATTATTAATAAACAATTAGGCAGCTTTGTGCTTTTAGATGAGGCCCAGTTGTGAAAAGTCAGGGCTTCGGCTGGATTCAAACCGGCGACGGAAACACCGCGCCTCAACGCGGCAAGCGTTTTACCAGCTGAAATACGAGGTACGCCAGGAGCTCAGAAGTTTTACATTCGGACTCGTTTACCCACCAGTCCACTGCCTCATATGGGGTCCATCAAACGATCTAGGTAATCGACTGCTCTAGCAGGATTTCCCGAACAGCTTGCGTTGGAATCCACCAACGCCACTGTCGAGCATAGGTCTTGTAGTATTAATAAGTAGTTTGGCAATTTCATGGTATTCCCGATTAGATCTCATCCAAGGTCATAAATCTGCCAAGCGACTTGTTTGTAGTACAGTTTCTTATGGATGCCGATATGACAAAAAGTGCGGACGCAACAAGTTAGCACTTCGAAGCGACCGCAGGTTGGTCAGGTCCCATCTGTTCACGACCCAGTCAAGGCTAATGTGAGCTGCCTGATAGGCAGAGTGGGCACCAAGCCGCCAGGTGAACACAGTGATCACCTTCTGACCACACTCATTTTATTCTGCTACTGGTCACAACAACCGGTGAGAACGTCTCCAGTCGGACTTATTTTGCCGGCTTGAGACCTGTCATTTGTTTCGGGGAGCAATTCAGAAAGCGGACGATTTATTCGTGCCGCACACATCGTGCATCCTCTCCTATAGCTCACCTCTTCCACGAAAGTACATCGTTTCTTTGATGATTGTTCCAAGTTATTCTCAGAGCGTCGGCTTACGGAAAAACCCGGAGGATCAAAGTGTTCTCCACGTTATCCGCAGTAGGTGTGGGCGAGAATTTCTCGAATACCTTCAATTCCTGCAATAAAAGAACCTCCGAAAGGTCCGTGTGAACAAACTTCCTTACCCAGGCATATGCCTTTACTGAGAAGAAATGAGCCCACATCTCTCTCTCTGCGATGGTCTGATGGTAAAAATTCTTCGAACCTTCCGGTTATGGCCGAGTTTTATGGGGCATAATACTCTGCAGTCTACAAAGCTGCATTGCCGAACCGACACCCTATCCTAACGCGACAGGTCTTTCAGACACTATTCCTCACCACTGAGTGCTCCGCGTTAGATTTTATTAACCTGTCAAACAGGGTCGAGTGTTACAATGCGACAAGTCCTGAAAAGACCCACCCCAAGATTATCAAAGGATCAGTTACTAGTCTAGCGGAACCCATCCATAAGCTGCTCAAACAGATACTTCGCAGCGGCATTCTCCCTAGTGCATAAAAACAAGCCACGAGTGAACGGCACCCTCCGGCTAGCTGCTAGCCATTCAGCCTTGCAAGCATTCAGTGAAAGATAATGCAGGGTGTACTGAAGCCCACTGTTCTAAGGCTCTTCGTGTAAACGACCTATTTTTTCCTCTTAGATGACCTTTCTAACCAGTCCTGCATAATAAATTTGCTGATCTTTGAGGACAGTCTGACGGAGGCGGAGAACACTGGCCTTCTCTCAGACATTGTTTTCTTCATTTTGCCCAGGCTTTAAATCGTATCCCTTACAGCCCACTCAGAAAAACAAAAGAAGCTTGCAGGTTCCAAGGGGGTCGTCTCCGTAAGATAGCCTCGTTTTCTGATAATAAAACGTTTTGAGTTGAAACTGGATCACTTCTTTCGTCTCCCTCTCCGATTTCTGCTGGTCTTCCCAAGGGTTGGTGCTTTGTCTCCTTTTGTTTTGTTATATCAACAATATTCGGAAATATATATTTAGCAACGCTCTTTTATATGCCGATGATCTAAAAATATGGAATGCTACTGATCCCACTGCACTAAAGACTGACCTTTACACAATTAAGCGTTGCTCAGACGACTGATGTTTCCCACTAAATGAGACGTGCGTACACGCACCACTCTTTAGGGATTCTGGCCATGTATTTGCGGATCATAATGTTTCCAGCACACAAAACATTACGAATCTCGATCCAAGTGAGGAACTAGGCATTCGGGTGCTGTCTAAATTATTCTTTGCGTACAACTACGAGATAACGGCCAAATGTGATTTGCCCTTCGTGGGATGATGAGCTGCACTTTCCCGCGAACAGACAAGGAAGCCGTTTTTCGGGGTTCACAAGAAATAGCCATTTAATAACGTTAATCATGTGGCGTATACCAGCATGAAAAAGATATACTCGCTGTTATGCGTGTGTTTAGTGTACGACTGTCAAACCGGTCACGGGTTTGAGAATTGTCGCATGCGTGTCTTGACTCAAAATCCTTGATATGTAATCACCTGAATTTTAGCGACTTCGTAGTGATCAAGTTCTCACGTTCGGAAATTTTTCATAATATCGAATGATGACGGCCGATAAGGAAAAAACACAAGCTCAGCCCTCAAACCCCTCTTAACCGGCAGTTCTTTTTCCAAAGTTATTAGGCATCGAAACAATCTTTCTTCTGAGGGCGCCGACAGTACCTCTACAAATTGCTTTAGAGAACTGCTTGATTCTCATTTACCCGAAACAATTATTGGAGTAATATTATCCCGTTCATGGTACTCCCCTTCATTTCCAAGAGTGGTGTTACACCCCGACCTCAATTGGAGGTTTTCAGGTCGACAGACGCCCGCTTAACACCAGACAAGATTATACAAGAGCGAAAGTAGTATTGAACCTGCAAGCAGATGCCAGGCCTGTTTTCGACCAAAGCGACCCAGGATGTATGCCGCTCTGCCATTTTTGGACGAAGAGTTGGACAGACTGCAGAAATCCGGAGTCATCCGGTCAGTCAATAACACTTGTTGGGCAGCCCCTGTTGTAATTGTTAACAAGGCTACCCGCTCTACCCGGTTGCCCGCAGGTATTTCTACAAGATTAAATGCTGCACTGGAGGACCATCAGTATCCTCTTCCAGTCCGTGAAGATTTGCTCACAAGGCTCAACGTTGGCAGTTGTTTTGCCAAACTCGATCTGGCAGAAGCTTATCTACAAGTTTAAGTCGACGAGGATTCCAGAGAACTACTGAATATCAACACTCATCTGAAATTATTCCAATATCGCCGTCTACCTTTTGGAGTGAAATCAGCTCCAGCGATCTCCTTAGCGATCGTGGACACGATGCTGACTAACGTCCTTGGAGTAGCAGCATATCTCAACGACATCAATGTGATGGGAGCTGGTCCCGATGATTTGTACGAAAAACTTGATCGTTTCCTCAGCCCAATTGGGGAGTTTGAATTTCATCTTCGTGCTGAAAAATGCAACATGCTTATGCAGCCGATGAAGTATTTGGGTTTCATAATCGACTAGCATGGCTGCCGCTCCGATCCAGCCAATATCGACGCAATCAATCGAATGCCTCATCCAACTGACGTCTCAACTTTGCGGTCATTCCTAGGATTGGTGATTCACCACAGTTCCTTCCTACCTGCAATGCACCATATCCGAGGGCCGCTAAACCAACTTTTGAGAAAGGATGCAATGTGAATCTGGTCAGCTGAATGCCGAAATGTATTTGATAGTGTCAGGCTGTGCTTTATGTCAGGTCTGTTGCTTACAGGCTCTGAACCTGCCTCGGAGATGGCTGTAGCATCGGTTGCCTCAAACTACGGCACTGGCGAAGTCTTATCACATGGTCTCCTGGATGGTTTCAAAAAGACAGTGGCTGACGCATCCAGAACGCTAACGGGAGCAGAGAAGAATCACGGACAAATAAAAAAGAAAGCACTGGCGATTATATTCGCCAAAAATGCTGCATGGGCGCCACTTCACTCTGTTGACCGATTACCAAACGGATGCTTGCAGTTTTCGGATTAAAGAAAGGCGTTCCACTGTATACGGCTAACCGACTCCAGCGCTGGCCAACTATACCCCCTAGCTATGATTTTACTATTAAATACCAATCAACAACCAGCATCGGCCAAGCGGACGCTTTATCGCGAATGATTCCTTCCCGTACCATGGAAAACGAGGAAATTGCGGTCGCAGCTACTTGAGTGGATCACAATGTAATATACGTGGCAGCAGAGACAATAAGGTACCTCCCAGTGACTGCGTCAATGATCCAGCACTCGACAACACGGGGTCCATTTCTGGAGAATCTTCACCGCCGCCTTCGCAACGGATGGCTTCATAATTGCACTGATCGTGAGATGAAGCAGTTTTTCCAGCAAACGGACTGTCTTTAAACTGTCGATTTCTGCATCTTTTTCGATGAACGTCCCATCTAATCTCAGGACACTGGTTCAGAAGCAGTTTCATCGCGGCCTTCCCAGAACCATTCGGTTGAAAGCATTGGCACGCAGTTATGTGTACCGGCCTCACATGGATTCCGACATCGAAAAACTGTACATAGGCTGTTCTGCTTTTGCATCCCCTGCTAAATCCTCAGTGTAGGCTGAGTTGCAATCGTGGCCAGTGCCAGAGAAGCCGTGGATTCGCGTGTAGATCGACTTCGCCGGACCAATAAACGGTCAAAACGTTTTCGTATTTGTCGACGCATAGAGTGAATGGCCAGCAGTTCGCTTGATGGAAACAACGTCTGCAACCGCAACCGTGCGAAAACTGTGCCAAATATTCAGTCGTTTTGGAGTGCCGGAGACAGCCTTGTCGAACAACAGAGGTCTGTTGACTTCCGATACATTTGCGGACTTCTGCAACGGGAATGGCAATGACCACATGCGGTCACCGTCTTAACATTGGCAATCAAATGGGTAGGTTGAACGATTTGTGGACACGTTCAAAAGAGCCCTTCAGAAAGCCAAAGGAGAGGGATATGCAGCCGACATCCTCGAAGCGTTCCTCCTCAATCACCGAACGACTCTTAATTGAGAGGTGCTGGAAGAGAAACCTTCCGCTATGTCTCTGATGGGACGCAGACTGCGAACCTCGTTTGTCCGGGACCTGTGCAACGATCGCTTAAAGTTTTGAAAACTCAATGATGGGGCTTTTAAGCTGTCAGTAAATGCACACATAATGGAATGTTGAGGTGGTTCAATAGGCCAGTAAATTAAAGGCGAATGTAAGAAACAGGAACTTACGAGGAAGTCTGTATCTCAGTGAGTAGAATTTCTAGGTCCACAGCAAACAGCTGATATTGCGGAAAATAATACAGTACCCGAAATGATAAAATTAGCCGTTGACTGAGGCGAGCCTTGAAAAGTTTTACGGGGTTAGTAAAAACAAAATGTTTCGGTAGAGTGCTCAAAGTTGTGCAAACTCGCAATGGAAAAAAGCTGTCTGCATTCAGGCCTGCTGTGTTGGCTTCCCAGTTTCAGGGAATGACTCCTCAATATCGTGTTATTTGCCGATTACCTTCTAACTGCGCGGATGATTGGGAAACTTCATTATCAAAAATAACACCGTCACCTTTAAGCTGACGGCAATCAAGACAGCACATGTTCAGATGTATCATTTTTCTGTCGTACGGTTTAGTCCTCAGGCCCCGGAATGCGTGACGTCGCACAGTCTCCGGGGCCAACTTGTCCTTTCACGGATACGGTGAACACATCATATCTCCGTCCTCAAGATGCGGTTGAACAAAACTGTTAGAAGAGGATAAAAATAACGAGGAATGAACCGGCCGGAGAGAAGTTTGAACAACCCCAAGGTTAAACCAGCCCTGCCCGCATCAGTTTCAACTTACGGAGAGCTTGACAGTGTTCGAAACAACAGTTTTCAGGTCCTCCTTGGCAAGAACTACCCGGAGCTGGTACTCCTCAAGGTAATGTGTGGCGTTCCCGGAGCTGCGAATGCAGACAACTTAACATTTCCCATTATTAAACCACAGTCGGCTCATTCAAGACAAGTTTAATTGAGCGGCAGGGTCCTCACGTGGACAAAAGACTCGTTGGTGGTATTCACGACACGCCAGCTTCTGCCGTTGTCACCAAACAGCAACAAAGCGGGGGGCGATGAAAAGGGGAAGTAAACTGGTGAGCACAAAAAAGAAGCGGGCAAAGAACTGGTCCTTTGGGTACCTCAATGAGGTTAAACGTGCGAATAATAATAATAATATTAATAATAATGGTATATTTCTAAACACATCTGTGAGAAGCACGCTCAGATGTGCGTGGTCAAAATATACAATGCAACACGCAATGCATACCGTACACACAACTGGTAATTTCACAATACATCGACTACGGAAATAAAGTAACAAATTATACATGGTAAGGAAGGAAAATTCCAGTTTATGAAGAAGCATTTGGCTTACTTGCTTATAAAACGATAGTTACCAAATTTTTCTATGTTCCTTAAAAAGTGCTGAGTAGCTAAATTAAATATCGCTTCACAAGCTTAACAGTAACCTTATGGTGAAGACCATGCCAGAAAAAGGATTTTCGAGGATGGAGAAAATGAACAGTAGAAGAATTTCGCCATTATTTGATGTACACTGTTCTGAAAAAATGTGGAGAAACCGGTGTCGAGATGAAGGAAGGTAGGAGGGCCCAAAGTTTTGCAGTGAAATGGACAATCTTCTGGACTGGACTTCGTTATTTCCTCTAGATCGACGGAATTTCGCAGACCCGGAAACTGTCCAACCAGTGCAGGATTTGATTGCCTTGACGTTAGGGAACGTCTTCCTGCGTTATAATTAATCGTGGAATCAGGAACAAAAGGCAAAATTACGTGATAAACGGGAGAATGTAAAATGATCATGCAAATTATGACGAATAATGGAATATATTTTCTGACGGAACCTTTTATTTAAAATTTATAATTTCGTGTTAGTCAACGTAGTATATATCCCTACCAAAAATGTGTTGTCGTATGACGCGAAAAGATATCGATTCACAGCTTTTCCTAGTATATGACTACAGCCGAATTCCGACGTCCATTCAATATACCCGGCCGATATGTAGAATGGAAAAAATGTCCAGCAAAACGGGAAGATTGCCGGGCGGTTTAGTGGGGTAGGAGGAGGCCCAAATATTCATTTAATCATATGAGGCGAACAGGCTAAGTTGTATATACATTTTCCAAACAGTTTTAACGTGCACAACTATTGCATCGTGGTTGACGACTATACATAACTGGTAATCATTAAGTGTGGAGTAAGAGTGTACCAGGATGATTTGGTTACTACTAACAGGGGTGTATATAATGTTACCATGTGGTGGCCATAGGTTTGTTGTTCATCTACAAGTTTTGGACATGAATAGGTAGAGAATATTTCGTTTACACGCACTCTGTACAGACAAGTAGCAAGATGTGGTTCAGGTCATTGAAGAAGGTTGCCGACTGAAGCGACATAATGTGTGGTCAAATGCCTTCCGCAAAGTGGAGATGCATAACCTCGGTGTTATTGCCTGGATCAACCGCTTTGTTTCACTCAGCAGTGGCTATAAGCACACATGTGATACATGAAAAGTCATCGTGAAAATCGTGTCGTAACTTGAAGGAGTCACGGAAGGTTAGGTACCTGTAAAACAAGCCATGTACAGGCGAGCGTGATACGCGCGAGTTTCCAGCTGTTGTAATATGTCCCATGGAAGAGATATTGTGTGAACACCAAACGTTTCGGGTCAGCAAGTCGCCAAGACGCTTCTCGGAAGGCTTTGGGGGCAGGCGATCGAGGACAGGAGAGCCATCTCTAGGACATCTAAGATTAACCAGCATCGCCATAAAAAATTATCCACAGTGCAATCGTCAAGGCGATCACGAGTGCGCAAAAAAATTATTGCAAAACTGGTGGAGGATATCATCGGATTTGGTATCTTAGCACGTAGGACCTAATGGAGCTGAGATTTGAGGGATCCCAACTCTCAAAAATGATAAGCTTAAACACTTACGCACTGATGGTGTCACTCTGTTCAATGATGAAACGTCCGCAACCTAAATGCTATGCTCGGCGAACATATCAGTGTCAAAGCCTGGACTTTTTAGGTCGGACCGAGTGGAGGACCTTATAGTCATGTCGCGTCTGTTTGCATGCTTTTGATGGGTTGTCAGCGGCAATGCGTCTGGGTGGCATCGAAGCAACCGAGATAACCCTCTTTAACTGTGCTCCAGAAGCAACCGCGTCATGTAGCACCTTGCCAGCAAAAATTGCGCTACATATTTTAATGACCAAAACCAGTGGATCAGAGGATGCTGCATTCACTGCAGGGTGCAAGGAGATCGCCACACAACTAACAGCCTGTTTGGCGTTCCTGTAACAGACGCAAACAAGGTGGCTGGAGTGCCATTCTATCGTTGTCAACACTTCGCAAATCTTGCCAAAAATGTGTGGACACGGGATGTGGAGTCATGGGTACCATAGCAAGCATTGCACTTCATGGTACTTGGGGCAGAGGAATTCTGCAAAAATCTATAGTTAGGGATTTTCACCGTCACCAGTGGATATATACAAGTTCCGGTATGGACCTGGGGAGAATAAGCGAATGTTACTGATTAGCTCCGTAATTGCCAATGTCTTTATATTAATGAACCAATCAAATATGAAACAGCAAAAAGATAAGCAACACTCCTATTTTCCGGTGTTAGCATTTTGGTGGATCTGAACCCCACAGGAAGGCTTAAATGTAGGTATGAGAACAAGGCGTGATGAAAATAAAAGTAACTGATTCACAATAGTTCGTAAAGGTGTGGTGGTTTAGAATTCCACTACACCGAATGAAGCATCTACTGAATATGATCTACAGGGTGTTGTACATGCTTTCATAGTTTGCCTTTTTTATACAGAGTCTACACCAACTGTCCTTGCACAGAATGGACATCACTTGTTTGGACTGATTCTCCTTAGCAATACACTTACTGAGTGGATGTCTCGTCTCTCGGATGATCCTGTTCTATATAGTTCGGATCTGCCTATAGTGAGCTGTTCAGCGACTGCATTTTGAACCGACCGTTGGCGTTCATACCTCTGTATTGAATCAGTCCCATACAGATCTGTCATGTTGCCTCCAAGTAAACTTGAGGTCATAACGGAGATAGTTCCGACGACAGACAAATTCGTAAATGCGCTGAAATAGATAATCTATTCCGTTAGCCTTCAACCCTCCAGAAATCAGTACACAAGCGACGCAAAGCTCACGGAGTACGCAGGGCTGGCGACTTTGAAGGTGAAATTTGTGCTATTGGTTCGTTCAATCCACATGGTTTAAACATCGGGTGTACATGTTAAGTTGAGGAAGGTGAAAATTTTGAAAAATAACAAAGACAGAGTACAAAATATTGCACAAAACGATACAGAATGTTCAGTGGGGCGACGCACATAGTCAACGATCGCAGAGTTCTATGGATAAACATCTATTGCAGCGCCCTGGGATCACCTGAGCTCAGTTATGCAAAGTGCTGGATAACAGCCGGCTACTGGCAGAGGAATATTCTTTTTTGAGACTGCGAGTTTGGCTGTGCAAGAAAACCTGATTTTACTTTCGACGATAAAATCGCCGTTCGGTCATGCTAGTTAGGCTTTTTGTAGAGTTGCAAACGTAGTACATTGCGGAAACTGCTGTTAAATTTTGTGATATCCGCCAAGACTAAGCAGGTCAGTGGTGGTTTCCTGGTTATACATAGCATGTATGGGCATTATTTGCTACCGACAGTATAAAGTATTCGGAGCACAATTACTCAAGTCGCAGTGAGCTTAAGTTCAGCGCTGATAGGATGTACACCTGATATTCTATGAAGCCAGTCAAAGTCTCATCCATGGTATATATATCCACCCATTTGTCCTGCCTTACGTGTTAGGCCAAACTACACTCCATGATTAAACAGTTATAACGGCTCCACACATTTGTCATACCAAGCAAGAACGAAGCCTCTGAGAACCGGCAAAATTTGACGCGATTTATGTATATCAGCCCTTGTAAGAATTGTTACACACTTCCTCCAGCTTGCTTCAGTGACGCATGCAGCTGTTAGCTGGTATGAAATCATCCCGATGATGAAGTTAGTTCATCGTATGAGGTCTTCGTCATTGCGTTTATCAAGTCTAATATCTGCAACATAATTACGTGTACGTGTATAAATGAGAGTCTGTTGAATGATATCAACAGGTGAACCATTTCATACTATGCCGGTTGGCGGGTACTTGATCTTCTGTGCACAGGGCACACTATTCACAGACGTCCAAATCAACGTTCATGATGAGCGCTGTGCACGATCTCTTTGTTGTATTCATTGGGAGTGTGAGAAACTTAGCTGAGGTAGACGGAACCGAAAAATATAAAATGAAGACATGGACCTAACAAGTAACGGCGGTTGAAGTTGTTTGTCAAAGAATGGACAATCACATATGTCGGCGGTTTGGATGCAGTCAGAGTGGAATATCACCGAACTGGTATCACAGAGGTAGTTGTCCGTCTCCTGCGGTTCACCATAATAACCGCATGGCAAACCGTATGAGTTTGCCTCAACTAACGTGGTTGCTTATTGCCCGCAGGTATGATGATAGGGAAGACAGACAAAACTAAACCAGGTTTTCCACGTTCCACTGTTTCGCTGGTAAAAACAACGGTACGGTTGAAGGCGATCACAGCCGTGCGACCGCTACATTCATGTAGTTTTGCCAGTAAATGATGTGATGTTTTATACCGGCGTTTGAAGTTTGTCGTAGCGAGCGGCTGAAGCTGCTGGCCAACCAACTGACGAACTGGCAGATTATGCTCCGCCAACCACCGGTCATGAAGTTGGGAATGATCTTTTTAAAGAGAATTAACAGTAGCAGAGTGCTTACTGTGTGAGGAGGAATGCTTCCGAAATACTGCAGAAATATGAATGTAACAAAGTTACATTAAGCGATAAAAGTACACTCGCAGGTTCTCTGCAAGCTTTCCACGGCTTAACTTTCGTCATCACTTCGTACCTGCAGCTGCAATGTTTATAGATCAGGGAAGAACCGCTTATCCAGGATTCAGCAGTCGTTTCGAAATGCAACCATGGAGTTCGTCCGTTCAGATGCTTTTGGACTTGATGGCTGGCAAACGTGGCCTTCCATAAGGAGTGTTCTTCACGTATAAATCAATATCCACAACTTCACGACGATCACATCAGTAAGTCGTCTGAATTTCGAAGTAACGCATGAGGCACTCGTTGTAGAGCAATATTTTTTGAATGTCAGTAGCCAGGCTGTCTCTCAGTTGCGTCCTTTTCTTCAGCCATCCGTTGGCATTTTTCCTGGCAATTACTTGTGCGAGTTCCGAAGTGGACAGCATCACTTTGTGCATGAATTACCCACTTCGGCTTGATCTTAATCCAGTTGCACAACAAACGCGAACCCCCTGTCGGCCCGGCCGATTATATGTAAGTCGTGTTTGTACCTATGACGTAGACTGTGTAACGGTGCCAGATGTTATCCACCTGCAGGCTTTCTGACGGCGTCCCATACATGAAGGTAACACGACAGGACGTCGCAAGAGAACACAGCACGAGCTGCTCTCACCAGTGCGGCCACCTTGTCCACCACAAACGTATTTATTAGTATGTGCTCACCCATCAAATCTCGAAAAATATTAGAAAGCGTACATTATGCGGCCCACTTCTCACTGTGTACATATCCGTACATGGCCGGCCGGCCGCGTCCCATGCCAGTTATGACCAGAAACTGATATGGCTTCAAGCTTCATGAGAGTTAGAAATTGTTGCATAATATACTTGCGTCCGTTGGTCCCGTGTGTGGCACCCACTTTCACCACGTGCAGAAAACGTCCAAACAGCTTAACATATGTCTGCTAATCAATGGAAATATGCGCATATCTTCTGTCTTTCTCCTGTACGCAGGACACCTTTATCAGTAATCTTAGCGAGCACCTTAATGAGGTTCTCTGAAACTCAGTTGAGATGTAGCATCAGAAACTCACTGGACGATGCGAGCTTTAGCTTGCGTCAGGTTTCTTTTCAACAACAGCATTTGTGGTAAACTTTTCATGAACATTGGTGACATACTCCATAATATCCGCAGTTGGTGTATCGTACTAGAATCGACTCTCAGATTCATTCATTCCCCTGATGGAGAATCTGCTATTGGTAGGATGGCACTAGTATACCAAACGATTAAGTTGGTGGTTGTGCTCCGACTCGTAAGAGCGAACAACCATACAGGTATTTCTTCGAGTCGGGGGAAATTGTGATTTGCAATAGATGTTGCGAGAAATAAGTTGTTAAACTAGAAATACATCAACTCCCTAAACACGTTGTATTCACTCTTATGTCGTTTGTACTTCGTACGGCGGTAGAAAATCTAAATTGTCCCCAGGGTTTCACGCTAGTTTACCTTAAAGAACTTCAAAACTGATTCTAACCTATTGTTTGTTTCGCGAACGTAGAAGACTCCGATACCCTCATGTATCTCCGCAGGCATTCTTGGAACTGTAAGAAAGTGTGAAACTCGCGATTTTCAAAAACAGCCTTGAATGCCTCGTAGTGTCCACAATTCATATTTATATTTCATAGTTATTTCTGTACATTTCGCATATTCCGTTGTTACCCTCATTTGTATCGTAACATGCCACAGTCGAAAGACCCACGTAAGCATCAGTAATTCCTTGTGCAAGGGACTGAGTGTCCACGTGCTGAAATGGATTGTAGGAAAGTTAGCCAGAGAACTGGTGAGTTGGAAACCGTATTCACAACCACCCAGTTGGGCACACTAATTCGTAAGAAGCGTTCCTTCAGCAACACATGCAAAACGGAAGCACGACAACGTGATGTCAAAAGAGGTGTGTACAAGTCGACAAAACAAACATCCCAAAATTAAACATTGTTCTATTCCGTTGTTGCTTCTTCCCTTTGGTCCAGGTACGTGGCTGCCAAGACAGCCTGAAACGGAAAGGGGAAAAGGCACAGGTTGTCAGGCGCTCAGTTTGATTGACGTCGTTGCTGTTACAGCGCGCTTGTTTGAAACCACCGCCATCACTTCTTGAATTTGTGCGCGCGATTCACATTTGAAGACAAGTTGCTCTTCCAGTTTTGCTATCATTTGTCTGTAAGTGTCTCGCATTTGGTTACTAAAGCGTGTGAGCAGCTTAAAAGCGAATTACCGTTGGTTGCAAGTTGTTTTTGACTTACTGGTCATAAATTAAGTTATCTAAGCCCGATAATTATGCCTCGAATCTCTTACCCTTGTCTCAACAAGCAGTGTGGCAAAAAGGTAGTGGCCGGAACACAGTGTGACACATGTGATAGATGGTGTCATCAATCCTGTGCATGCATAAGCACAGAACTCTATGAACTGCATGGCAAACATTCTGACCTGTGCTGGATCTGTGTAGAATGCAAGACCAGATGGAGAACGTGGCTTAGTCTTTCAGATAGATCGGAATCCGTAATAGATGCTTCACACAGCTCGAATTCCATTGCCCGGTCCCCATACCAAACTACCGATGAACCCCAGAACTCTGCGAATGCAAGAAAATTGACTGAACAAATCGAAACCTCGAAAGATGGCGTGCGCACGCCGACGGCCCATTGCAAGCAGCCTGTAGGCCCCACACCGAAGGTAGCCCATTTGTGCGCTCAACGCCACTTACGTCAACGTGGAGACGCCCTCAAAACCACATTTTGGTGTTCGAAAAACTTCAAAAGGCCAATGAGACTGCCCAGAGATCACAAAAAGCAACTACAAGTAGGGCTTCTAGACCTTGGGAGGAAATAAGTTTGACGCCAAAGGGGCATATGAAGGAAGACTGCGGGACGCTCCCAAGCGATCGCGTGCATTTAAGCCCGACTAATGTCGATGCGGTGCTTACACGCATAGTGCAACACGAGGCACATCTGCGTAATGTTACGGCCAATCTACAAAAGCATATTAGTGCAGTTAGACAGTTGCAAAGCTCCCATGAGGCCACCCTAGAAAGGGACAGGAACATGATCATTTGCGCTCCCGAACCAGTCATACAGGATCCTAAACGTAGGAGACCCTCGGAAAGACAACTAACTCTAACCGTTCTACGAAACGCGGAGCTACCCACATC
>LUCH01003278.1:0-20127 GCA_013368495.1 Paragonimus heterotremus | reverse complement strand
TATGGTCTCACTTACACCGACTCGACGGCCAGTCCAACCACGGATCAGGGAAAAAAGCTTTCTCCTATTCCCTGATAAAAAGGCTTTTTCCATCTCGCGATTGTTCGACCATATATATATATATATATATATATATATATATATATAACCATTCTGCCGTAATTCTACGGTAGCGGATCGCCGTGCCGCTCTGATCGTAATGGCACTGAGCCGCTACGATTCTTATATCGCTGCTTTGCAGACCAAAATAAATTTCGGGAAGCAGGCGGTGGTTACGCTTTCTACTGGATAGTTCATCTGGCACCGGGTACCCGGAGTCACGATGTTTGTTTCACAGTCTGATGGTAAGCGAGCTGCGTGACATTAACCATCGAATTGTGTCCATACGCCTGGTGCTTGGCCTACACAAATCTGACATTTTGTTAATGTTCGTGGTCTAACTGTGTTTCATATCCATGATGCAAAAGACGAGTTGTACGATCAGGTGTCCGCCACAATCCACTTGACACCGGTGAGTGACGAATTGTTTGTTTTGGGCAACCTCAACGCGCCCGTCTGGCGCCATTCGGCGTCCTGGTCGGGAGTTCTGAGCTCATCGCCTTGGTGTAGTCAGTGAGAGCGGTGGGTGTCTGCTCCTGCTTGCTATTTACAATCACTTCCATCTGGTTGCGAACAATGTCACTACCTAGAATCACTCACGAGTGATCATTACTGTTTGCCGGGTTGTGTGATCGTGCGACGGTGCGACATTCGAGATGTACGTAGCTTGCGAATGTAGCGCAGATCATACACTTTTGAAGACCAAATCGTTTATTGATGTTTGCAGGCCCCTTCAATGTAGATCATCCGGACAGCAAAAAGTAGATGTTAGGCGACTGGGGAACTGAAAGACCGAGACGGTATCAGTGTACCATTTGTCTCAAAGATAACCTCGCATCCACTGCTCCCAGGCGGTACGTCGCAACATCCGAAGGAACAAATCAGGACGATTCCCATCCAGACGATTGGTGTCCGGTGCCAGAAACGTCCTGGCTAGTTCGACGACAGCGATGCAGTTATGTCGAACCCAACACAAGAGAAAAATGATGTTCGCAGTTTTCACAATGAACGTGGACAGTGGTTGTGTTAGAACATCATTTAGAAGCACTCACTAGGCGACTTTCCGGAATCAAAGAATATTGGTGAGGAGAGCACTCTGAGTTGGTATAGGGCTCCGCCGAACACCAACAACACAAAGAGTTCTGATTTGTTTGGGAGGATTTTTGGCCCAGCTGTCCAGTCTACCACAGCACTGATTGGTGGTTCTCTGGCGTACTGTGCACATAACCGGACGACATCATGAAAGTCCGGCGCAGAAATTCCAATAGCCTACTAAGCCAGCGGATTACCGTTGATTGAGTGGTCGTGAATAGCCTATCACACCAAATGTCACTTGCTCTCACGTCGAACTTAATGGAGGTACAGATGGCTATTGGACAACTGCAAAACAGAATGTCTTCAAGCGAAGTTGGGTTGCCAAGGATATGTTCGAAGCATAGCGACCCAGTTTTTTAACGTGTTTTTCTCCAGTCGATTCGGTCCATTTGAGAGTGAAAAACAGTTCCTCAAGGATTCACAGGTGCTCCTGTCGTAACTTTGTTTAGAAGAAAGTGGAGTAAGGAAAACGCTGTTTTCGGGGCTTCAATCTCCTGGGCTGTGATGGAAAGGTCCTTTCACGAATTCCGTTCGGATGACTGAAGGTCAGAGTTTCAAAGACCAGTGTTCCCGGGCTACTCACACTACGGCTGTCATGATGATCGCTGCTCAGCAGATCCAAGAGAAATATCTTGTGCGTACGGAACGAACGCAAAGATGCAGTCCTGTCGATCACTCTCATGATTTCAACGTTATCGTTGGTCTGAAACAGGGTCGCGTCTTACCTTTAACCGTATTTAGTGTGTATGTGACCGCAATATTGATAGCTGCTCTACAGGATTCGGCGTACGGTGCTCAATATGAATGCAAAGCGGATGGTCGCCTACTGAATATTCGACGTTTCGATGCTCCAAGCCTCGGTTATTCAACTATCCGCATGCCGCTGTTTGTTGATGATAGTGCGTTATTTACACATAGTAGAGAAGAACTTGCGATTAGCCACAGCCTTGGCGACCGCAATATCTAACTTTAGTGTATATATCAGCACATACATTTTCTTTCAGCCTTCTCCGGATGGAGGTATGCCTACATCCGGTATCCGCATCAGTGGAGACATTGTGGATAGCCTCACAGACATCTACTTATATAGCGTTATGTCGCTAGATCTGTCCGTGGACCATGAGTTGAGAGCCTGTGGGGATGGGGTTAGCGTTGGTTTCAGAGGTCTTGAAAGACGTATCTGGAAGAACCGCAGTCTGAGCTACTTGTCGGCCGCTCGATAGTACTCTCTGTGCTGCTGTTGTAAAGCAGTGAAATTTGGACGTTTTGTCAACGGTATATGCGGTATCTCAGCCGCTTCCATCTGCAGTGGTTAAAGCGCATCTTGGTTCCAAACATCAGCGTATTTCACCGAACGGACACGGATGACGTCGAACCCATGCTGGTGCTCACTCTGTTTCGTTAGCTGTGTACGTCCGTAGTATGGACGACGAACGGATGTTTTATTGACAGCTAAAGGCAGATAAGCTAAATCCTGGTTCTCGGAACTACGATTTCTGGATTTTATCCACAAAAGCCATTTGTGTTGTAATATCATTGTTACACGTGTCGTTGGACAGGATCATCTGAAGGAGTACGAAGAAGATTCAATGATCGACGGTCGCGCGACTGTAAATTCGGGCGCGCGGTACGCAAACGAAGTATAGGTGCCCTAGATCATAATGTGATTGTATGGCAGCGCGACAAATCCGGCTGCGAATACACCGATCTTCTCGGCTCAGTAGGTCATCAACATACTGATAGCACACGTTAAATGAAGGGACGGCGAGTACATTAAGGCACAAGTCGGTTATATCTGTTATATCTGATTTTCGTTCGTATAAATCAGCGACTCTCGTCGTTTGTTGAATCATGTACCCTTCTCTTCAGAATCCTGGAACGTTCTTTTTCTCAACATTGTTAGTGTATTGTGTGCTGAATGCTTTGTTTCGTTCTCATTCTAAGTCTAGAACTTTGTTTCTTCTAATACTCTGTTGAATGCACTAATATATACTCCTATGTTGAAATACTTCTTGTTTTATATTTTTAGTATCTTTCTTCTCCGTTTACATCATACCGTTGAAATCTATTTTTGGCTGTTCAAATATACCCGGAGATCTCATCAAAAGTCAAAACGTGGCGAACAAGCTCGTTTTCGGTGTCATCTTCAGGCCGAATACAACACAATAAATATGAAATTAGTTGTCACGTCAAGAGTTTGTGGAACCTAATACAGCATGAATCTAGTGCCATTTGGGGATTATGGACATGTGTCGAGTGTTTCAACGGCGGCAGGCCATAGTAACTTCGGTGTTTGAGCAAAAGGCTTCTGCGGACACAGGTTAGGGTTTCGCAGCCGGATTCCCATCGTATCCGCAGCAGCCAAGATACATTTCACACCTCTGGTGTGAACACGTGTGACACAGTAGATCGGCGTGGATGCGACATCCACGTTAACTCTGTGACCCATATCAACACAATTGTTTTGGCTCCCTGCTTGATTTTGTTGTGATGACGGTCGTCGCAGGCTTGCCTGCTTTCGATAAAGATGAAAACATCATAAACAGTTGTACTCCTGTTGAAATATCTCCACCGCCCCAACCCGCCCAAGCAGTGGACGCAAGTGGATCCCGGCTAATGATAACCAAGATCGATAGTGAAGATTTTAAATCTTATGGCCAGTCGTCTGCCACACCGAGCACTGTTTGCCGACGCTGCGACCGATTGGCGCAAGGTGTGAGGTGGACAGACGATGACCTGGCGTAGACAAGTGAAATCGTTCACGAAGGGGTTAGTCACTGTAGATCGGGTTCGTCTTCCGGACTGGAGCCCTCGCGACTCACAGAGTCGATGGCTTGAAACTTTAGATGAGATGGCGGCTAATGGAGTCCAGTGGCGTGGATGTTGTCGTTGTTTGTCCGAGTTGTCTGTGAAGTGAGTGCACTTAATGACGCGGGGCAGTGAAAGCCTTAAGGAAGCTGTCTTGCTGATGACGCCCTACTCTCACTTACAGCTCGGTTGTTTGTTTACAAGATGTATGCTCCTTGATGTTGTATGCTTGAATGTAGACGTAGCTGTTTTTAGTGATTAAGTCCCCTCCCCTTTCCATTATTTTTCTTCTCTCTTCCTATACTGGGTTTGCTTTTTATTCTTATTCGTGGTTGTGTGGCAGTTAAGCATCAGTGTGAACCACTGATGTATTGCCGTCTATGATGATGAGATGGACCAAAATTGCGTTGGAAGTCTTTCGTTGTTGTCTGGTCGTCAGCTCAGCGGAATGGTGTTCGCGTGTTCTCTCCGAAAAGCGCCTTGTTATGAGACCAGTATAACCTGCTCCACAGGAACAAGCGAATGAGTAGATGCAAAACGAGGTAACACTACCGGGCAGTGCGTCTTTGAGGTAAAGGCATACAGCTGGCTTAGAGGAAAACGTTAGTCTTAGTTGTACAGCGTGGAACGTTCTCATCAGGGTCGTGTCGAACCTCCTGGTAAGCGATACACTTGAGAATTCGCTCTTTCAGGGCAAGTTCATATAGATCGCTTTTCGCTTGACAGAAAACCCACGGTCTCGTGGCTCCCTTCGTTACATGTTTCGAGTCAGGAATTTGTCTGGATGTTCGTTAGCACGGAGCGTTTCACATAGGAGCTTGAGCTCCTTGTTTAGCGTGTCCTCAGTACAAATTCTGTAAATTCGATTTGTTAAAAATGTGTCAAGTTCCGTTTATGTTTCATCGAAACAAAGCTGTGAAAATGGATATATTGGCTATTCTACGTCTGCTTCCTTTACATGTCTCATTGAATCGATCCATCTGGACGGTTCAATAGTACAACGTCAAGGAAAGCCAGCTATCCATCTTGTTCTATTTCCATAACGAATTTCAGTTTCTTGTGAGCTGAGTTGGCTAGTGATAGCAGACAGTCAGTATCAATGTTACTATCGACGGTACAGAAGATATCATCTACATAACGCTTATACAGTACGCACTGATCTAACGATCCTGTTAGTCTTGTTTGTTCTATCATGCCCACGAAAATGTCAGCTAGCAAAGGGCTTATCGGCGAGCCCATTTCGACGCCATCCTTCTGCCGATAGATATCCCCCTCGAACTGAAACTGGACGTTCTGCGTAGAAACTAACAAAAGGTCTTCGAGATGTGAATGTAGCATTCCGAATTGCATATCATTCGAGTGGATGTAATGAAGCATAAAATCAGTTGTTCCCAGGAGATGAGGGTTTCGTTTCCCATACTCGGTCGTAATCTGATCAACCAGAATTGACTGGTTAGGCCACAAAGTTTTCATAGGCCGCTTTGTTTTATTTCTTTGGGTATATACAAGATACGAGGTTTGTGAGTGAAACCGTGAGTAGCGCAGCGTAAGCTACTTACGATGTTTATGTTGGGGTCTCCTTTGACTTTGCCCACTATGTCAGGTTAATCGGGAAATGGGTTCTGCCAACCAGGTGCACACATTCGTACACAAGCGTCCAGCATTTTTAATCCGAATTTACCGTTCATTTGTGATGTTAACGGTCTGAAAATGTTATGAAGAACAGTATTGGAAAGAAGACACTATATATTTAAAACTGGAGGCAATAAATTTGTATGTGCCTTCGTGTTACATCTTGTTACTTGCTTTATTTGTTCCTGATGATATCTGATTTGCTTACTTCGTATTTTTGTTGTTCTCTTGGTTTTTCAGTTGCGTGTATTGGGGTTTTTTAGTCCCTGACTGGGCACTTTAGTAAAAATTACAGATCAGAGGTTTCAGTCACATTAGTGTTATTAGTTCGATTATCAGTCCTTTTACAACGAGGTGTGTTCTGCTCTACATTTTATGATTTCATCACTTCTGCTCTTTTTATTACAACAGGTCTCTTAATCCTAACGTTCTAGCCTTATGGACTTCGGCCATCATGCCATGTTTTTCCTTGTGTGTCAGCAGCAAATACAGCGATATTGGCTTAAGACAGTGTTGCCTTGCTTTCTTATTGGTTCAGCTGTCTTCCGATTCCTTAATTTCACCACACACAGACCGAGGTAATGAAGAAGAGCTGACAAAAATTCGACGTTTGCGTGATCGTGCACCATTTGCGGTTGTTGGGGCAAACACCTATGTGACTGGGGAAAACGGCACTCGTGTTCGAGCTCGATCCTATTCGTGGGGCGTGGTTGAGGTTGACAATATGGAGCACAACGATTTCGCTGCCCTACGGTACCTACTGCTTACCGCGTTTATGCAAGTAAATTCCGAAACGTTTTATTCCCCTGACATTTTGCTTCAAACCACCTTACTGGACAGTGCTGCACGTCTGCAGTTCGTACTGTTGTAGCGAAAAGGCGTCCAATAAAGCACCATCTTTATTGTCCAACTCGCTAGTTACCATGCCTTTTCGCTACGCTGTGTTTGGTTTATAATATGCTTTTTATTGATGTAACGTATATTATCAATCCGAAGTTCTACTGTCTAAGTATTTTTTAGGAAATTACCATATACATTGGCGAATGCGTTCCTCTTGCAGGCATGAAATTTGAATTTTCATTGTTGCTAATGTCTTACCATCAGCAGCACAATCGCTGCGCGTAAGGTGAACTGCACTGTCGAAGCAGAATATAAAAGTTACGGTTGACGTATTATCGGTCATGACAATGTACGCCACACGATATCCTACTGTATCGCGTAAACTCGCTTCAGCATACGATTTTCAACCAAATTGAATAGTACGCTGTCGGATGCAGTCAACCGAAGCGTTCTTTTTATTGGGTATCTTCTAACTCATCCATTCCTATTCGGAAAAGCGCTCTGGCTTTGAAATAATTCTTCAGACATTCACGTGTCCGTTCATCACCGTGTAAACGCCCCTAATCAATCTGTAGCATTGCGTGCAATCTGTATTCTTCGTTGCATTGCTTCTTGTTGGCCTGTCCGTCATGTTTTCATCCGGCGAGACCGAAGCTCTAACCAACGTATTCGCGCATCGTGCACGTCTGAAAACCACATTGAAGTTACAAAAGAAGTAAAACTAAGGCAGCCATTAAACATTGATGCCGTCGGCGCTTTACTTCTTATAGGTGCTCAGTATATTTCGACTGTTTTATCAGAACTTGAACTATCACATCGTGCACTTCCGAAACGTTATTTCGCGTTCGCTGAATCATCGAACAGTTGGGAAAAAGTTCATCGAGTTGTTTCGGCTTGCCAAGGTTATTGTCTTTTCTATGGATATCGTTGATCATACCTGCTTTATGAGACACCTGTTGTCGAAATATGTTTATCCTAGAGCTCTGACAGTTTAAGTTGCCATGACATTGACGTCTTCGTTTTGCCATCGTGTAATATCATCACTGGTAATCTCGTGAAATAATTCTCGATCTGGTGGCTACTATGCGTCTGTTGCCATCTTTTGAACTGTGTTGGTTTTGCCAAGACCCATTAAAGGTGGATCATGGAAATTCTCATCGCATCAGCCTAGTGTACAGGCTTTGTTCCAGCTAGTCGTATCTCTGTTTTCATTATTTCCATCCGAAGGAATTGCGTGATGTCACGCACCGAGTACACTACGAGAACTACCGGACCGCCAAACTGTCTGGGATCGCTCAGGAGAGTCACTTCCAGACCCGAGATGGCAAAGACCCCATGGCTTTGATGGAAGCAGAAAAAAAAGAGCATGAAGTGAGGATGCGCAAAATGGAATCCGAAATGGAGGCGGTGTTTGAACAAAAGGTATCTCTCTTAAATCTTCGTCCTCCGTAAATTTGTTTTCCTAATTTTTCACTGAGTCCGCTTTTACGTCATTATGTTATCCACTGTCCACATGCGACTGCATTTTGTTTCAAAATATGGACAAGTTAGATTGTTCTGATCAACAGAACATAGAATAATGATAAATACACTAGTCCTTTTCTCTCTGACCCCTCTAAGCTGCTTGTCTGAAGCGTTATCCACACAGGGAATTGTACTCATTGTGATTATTGATCGGTGTAAATGAGAGTGTATATTGTTGGTGTGACAATATGAGACAAATGGATAAGAAAGTTGCTAATTGGAGAAACCAATCATGAGTCAAGCAAAACTGAAGTCTCGTTTGTATGTTGTTTCCATCCAAGTATTAGCGGCCAATATTTCAGAGCCCAGTTTATACTGGAGTCTTCCGTTTAACTCGTTTCTCTCTTACCTTCAGTCGCGTACGTTCTATCTTCTCTCCGCGAATCGTGCCTATTTTTGACTAGCACTTGTGTATTCTCACAGCTATCGAAGGTGCTGTTGTTCATTTTGCAAAAGCGACTGGTCCGCCCCTGGAAATCTACGAAGTATTTCTACTCCTTAGGCATCATGACATCCCTAATATACCTTCATGTGACTCTTCTCTCGGGCACTTTACTCACGCAACATCATCCCCGCTTTAACTTTCTCATAGATGACAGTCAAATAGGTGAACGACCATCAAAGGAAAACTGAGTACTGTTGGTTCTGTACGACTTCGGGACTGATCAATAACACGTAGTCGACAGTACTACGTTCCACTGCCAAATGCCAGTGACAGACCGATGTCAACGCCGGATGACCAAATGGAGTCAATGAACGAACTCGTCCAAGTACCAAAGGTTGGAGACAGCGGTGTAGACAGTGATTTACTACGCTACTAAATGAGTAAACAATAAACGAGATGAATGTAGCAGGTCTCAGTTGTTATCCCCCGTGGAAACCCCAACTGTTCAAAACCAGTAAATTTCTTAACTCATGGTGTCAAGTGAACACCAAACATTGTAACCAACCCAGTTCAAAATAATGTAACAATAATCGATCCAAAAACTGAGTCAATATATAAGATGAACAGTGTGTTGAAGATGGTGTGGTCGTTACACTACTAGTAAACAAAGTCGAAATGAGTTCAACAAAGTGCAAGCTGCTCAGTAGATAAGAGAACGGTTTTGTAGATCGATAAGAAACAGGAGGTGGCCTCAGACGTCATCGAACCGTCAAAAATAGTCCTGTTGCAGCCGATAGGAGAATGCAACGGATTCAGCAAAACACTCATGAACAGAAAGTTGCAGTTCCTGAAGGAACCGTCGACGAATTTGGGTATAAGTGGAAAAACAAACGAATTTACGTACACTACATAGCATAGAGGAAATTATACATCAATTGAGAGACTGTCATCTCGCTTGGCTCAATACAGCGACTTAACAGTATTTGTGGGTACGTATATCAGAAGAAACAGGGAACAGATGAATTGTGAGGTACGCAGAGAAAGGTGGGGTGGGCCACAATTTGAACCTAAATAGCCACGGAGTTCAAGTCAACAGCCTTTGATCAAACAAGCGCGGCACGCTTCAGCGACTCAACAACTTATCAATAAACAATCACAGCTGTCTGTAACAAGTCACTGGCGTGTGTGCTGTGTATCTGATAAATCTATTTCTATGTAGTTGATAAACCTGATCTATTCGATTCTTTGGCGTTTGCTGAATATTTGTCTTTGATAGTGATTGCTTGTGCCCACTTCCCTGTGTATGCTGAAATTGTCACGTGATCAAAGGGACTATAGGACAACTGACTGATAGTGTGTACATCCTTGCATCTAACCCTATCTCGCCGTAGATTTCATCGACTCAAACGCGTATTTTCCATACAACTTAATTTAATCATATCAACTTCTGCTAAACGTCCTGTCTGTTGTTGCAGGCCGATTGAAATTTGACTTCACAGACCTCTGTCGTGCATACATTGCTGCATCTCCCATTCCCCTATATTTTTATAATCACTGCAATTAGAGTAGTGCCTAGTTTATGCTTCGTGTATTCTGTACCTACTACTAAAAATAACTGCATCTGTATTCAGAAATTCAGTATTGAGATGCAGGCATCCTGATGCTGAATGCGTGGATATAGACATAGCTATTTTGGTAGTTAGGTCCCTTTCCCTCCTTTTCTTTTTCCTTCTGTCTTCCTGCGCAGGGTTTGCTTTTTTCCTCATGATTGCGTGACAGTGAAGCATCAGTAAGAAACACTGATGTATTGCTGCCTGTGATGATGATGATGATGATACTGTATGTCTGTGCTCAGTGTACTGGAGAGCACCAACTTTCATTGGTAGTCTGCCAATCAAGTTGAGTGAATTTCCGGCCGAAGTGCGCGCGAACGATAATCTCCTAGGGGAACATCGTTCATGACGTCCCACCGAGGGCAGATTACCATAGCACAGTCGTTGTTGAATGAAGTTCCTAACTCCACTTTCTTCATTGGTTTAACTAGTACGGCGAAGGCCTGAATTGCGATGGTTCGCGGCATCCCATCATCATCACCATCATACAAAACAGTATGTCAGTAGTTCTGGCTGATACTTACCCACCACAGCCATGAAGAAGGCAAGCCCTGAGCATGAAGAAAAGGGGAAGGAGAGGGGGATCTAGCTACTAAAAGTAACTACTTCTATGTTTATATAGATTGAAAATCACCCACAGCTGATTGCAGCTGTCGCATTACCATGGACTTTCCAGTTGGCCCATTTAGAAAAGATGCACTAGACTCGAGTTCCGCTCTTGTTAGAGCCCATTAATAGTGCATATCCTTGCCACGGCCTCGACCAGAACTCCGCCTTCATGAGGCGCAACCGAATTATCATATATGAACACAACCACTTTCGTTTGTGAGTAACAATCAGATTGCCCGATCGCCTCGACAGGAGACACAGTAACTGTCCTGTTAACTTCAATCGATGACCCCTAGACTAGGACTTTTCTTCAAGTTGAATGCGACAGCTGCGACCAATTGTGGGTGGTGTGCAATTTATGTGAAAACCAAAATCCCCTACTACTCATCAGTAACTTCTATGTTCATACACTCAACTCAGGGTGCCTTGCTAACAAACAGCTAAGCTATAACTAAAAATAGGGCGTCATCAACAAGACAGCTTTCATTGCCTCGCGTCATTAAGTGCACTGACTTCACAGACAACCCGGCCAAACAACAGCATTCATGCCCTTCCCCCGAGCCCGTTTAATCATCATCTCACCTAAAACTACTAGTCGTCGACCATTTTAGTAGCCCGGGCCTCAACTCATGAGACGAACAACATCTTGTTGAGCGATTTCATTTCTGTACACCAGGTCATCATCCGTCCACCTCACGATAGTCGGCCGTAGTATAGGCAAAAAGTGCTCGGTGTGGCGGACGGTTAGCTGGCATGCTTAGTACGCTTAAGTGTATGTATCTGTGTAAACTGAAGTTTTGAACAGAGGAGCTCGTTTGACGCGCTTCCAAACCTGTTTGTTGCCTGCCCATTGGTGTCACTTGATGTGGGCCGTTTCACATACTTAGGTACACTATCTTTTCAGTTTTTAAAGTTGTTAATAAGATATTAGCATGATGAGCGAACGCAATTTTTATGTCAGTCCACAGAATTTGTGGTGTCGGCTGTCGCCGAAAAGAGAGGTTTGTATTGTTGACGGTCCATTCTGTACTGTTGTTGGGAAATATATCCTATACCCGACGAAAGTATCAAGATCACCAACCTCGGGATAGTCAAGCAACAAAGTGTTTACAAAGTATGTGGACCCTGAATATACTGTTAATCAAGACGTGTAGATGTTCGTTGCTCTGTCGAGCACTTTGTGTTCATTTAGATTGGTAGTTAAATTAGCTATCCGAAAGAGGAGTGTGCCTGCATTTGTCACGTTTCTAGTCTTTCCACCTGGCCGTATCCATTTTTCCCTTCGATAGTTTTTCTCCTAAAATGTTCTACGTCACCACTGAAGTGAACGGCGATGTAAACCATACTAACGTTTGGTAATCCTCGTGACCCTCTTGAATGAATGCACGTGGTACGTCTCCGATAAAGCTCCTACTGAGGGAGGTCTCACGGGAAATGCTCTTCAGTGCTCTTTGACCCTTCTCCGAGGTCATAGTAATTGAACCAGAAGGAAGAACACCCAATATTCTCGCCTGATTTTTCTTGTGGAGGTCTTGACCAAAAGTGGAATCTGTCCACATCTTGATTGAATTTGAGGCCTACGTCAAAAACTTGCTGTTGACTTGCAGTATTTACGCATTCGCCCATCACTGACAACTGTACACTATAATGCCAATGATATTCATTAAGGAATAACAGAGGTGCGCCAATCGAGCGACAGCCAGCTGGTGGTGAATGCGTTGAGCATACAGTGTACAACTTCGCAAATCCTCGGGCCTCATCTTGTCCACATGGTGGTTCGACGTGCTGTCCTCTGTTTCGAAATGATTATCAGTCGTTAGACTGTGACACCGTTTTTGTGATGGAGTGGTAAAAAGCAGTACTCTTCTTAAACGTTCTGGTTTTCTTAGCCAGTAACTCTGCAGTGTCGATGGAGAACTTATTCTCAGCCCAATGAACTGTCTGCCTGTTATACGAAATTTGCACACGAGTGGATAGACGACACATTTCCGCAACAATGGATCGGTCGAGGTCAATCTGTTCAACGGTCTCCGATGGTCCTGATTTAACTCCAATGCTTCTATGGTATGTCATCGATAGGGTATCTCATGCAGCAATTTGCGCAACACATTTTGGCAGTCCTCTAGGATTATAACAACTAAGTATGGTGAACAAACATGAATGAACATGGTCTGGTGGCGAACAACATGATAAGATGCACCATTCAGGCATCGTTTGCACTCGCGCCCGTGCGGGCTTGCTGGAGTATAACTTTCTGGTCTGTGAACTGTGCAAATTAGCGCCAACCGTTGTGCATCGTTAGCGTCGAATATTTGCAGAGCCGTTTGATTGTTGATCATTGCATGCTTGACGTGGTTAGTTAATGTCACATGCCTAACATCTCTGATGCGGTCAGCAAACACAGTGGTGCGAATGAGGTTGCTTCCAGTTAGTTATTGTCGAGTGAAATACATTGCACTCACGTGACAGTTGAACAAAACGGTTATTGGTGGATTGAACTGATGCTCTTCTATACACGAGATTGAGCTTCACAGATGGATTCTTATGGTTTCTTCTGTGATCAGCATACAGTGCTTTACCAGGCCAAGCTGGATGATTTTAACTTAGTATAATACAAGAAATCAGGTAGTAGTAATGATAAACATTAAGCAGGTGTAGTAACACGTATCTCTTAGTTTTCGAGGAGTTACTATCAGTATAATGGAGAGTAACCTTGTAGGTAGAAGCAAGCAAACGCAATTTTCTCAGCGGGACATGTGCGACCGGCAAAAAATTACACCTTTCGACTTACCTCGATGGTATTGTGGTTTTTCATGTGGAAGAAGATTGATGAAAACCTGCTTCTTTGAAGCCGAGCATGGTTGAGATTGGACCACTACCCTCTTTCCTTCGATTTTAACAAAATTGGCCTGGTAAGCAAAACATTCCTTAGCTCCTTTCTATAATTTGTGCTTTCACTCGTGCATAACTTTTTCACTGTGTGAAAAAGCTTTCGCACTCAGCGTTTGGCAGTACTGAGTGCTCCATGTGGCTTTCCGATAAACGGACTGGTTAATTATGACTTGTGAGTGCTCAGAAATTGGACTATTCAGTGTTGTAAACTGTCGAAAGAATAAACTGGTTCTTCTTCGATATGGTAGTGCGCTTGACAAAAATCGGCTTCTCCTCTTGGTAATAATTAACATGGAAACTATCGCGACTGCCCCCGTAATTTGCTCCCAAGACAAACCACAAGACGCGTCTAAAAACAGCTTTGCTCCGCTCCAAATACATGTGCAACAATGAGAAAATTACAAGATATTCATATGGTGCATAGCGGCTTAAAAACATTCTCGAATCAGAAAGTAGAAGGACAGTTACCGAAAATAATAGTTGAGGACGCTAATCCACCAATGAACAAATAAAGGTCGGACAGGTAAAAAAAATAGCCAAGGTTACCTCTCGGCGGTTCTGGACAGTTATACTTATTCCGATTGGATAAAATCGCCTTCTCAAGGAAGGAGGCGGCTTTAAACGGAAAAAAAATAGACTCCCTAACATTTAAGAAAGACAATGGGTCATATTTTTCAGGGATATCGGAGATATTGACAGGTGAAAATAAAATGGTGTAAAAATGTCAAGACACTATCGGCATATCGTTTGTAAGACAGGGAACGATAAATGCAATTCCAGGACAAATATCGGCTAATCTGAAAACCAGCGGACGTCCCATTACTACCCTGTCGATTTGCATCTATCGACCTCAAACCGTTAAGGTTGTCAACATCGAAAAAATTTACCGCATAAAATAAAGCCATGTGAACCGTCAACCCTGTCACCACTGAAGTCAGCGCCAATTGTGTGAATTTTTTGTGAAAAAAAGGTACCGAAGTGCTTTCACGGAGTGGGAACTATTGGTTTTACGGATGGAATCAAGAAGCTAAATCAGCCACTGAGCAAGTGTGTGGTATACTGAATCGTGTACAACAAGTATAGACCTCAACAGTTGTGTATATTTTAGGTGATTCTTTCCAATTTTGGGGTTCTTGCTCCAATCGGATTCAATTTCGTACATTCCTGTGCGTTTATGTAGCCGTGCCACAAAAGAATCTGAAGTTTCTTCAACATTTTTCCCATTTGAATGCTGTTCCATGAGTTCCTGTAGGAGTTTGCTCATCTGCTAAAATGATGCCAAGTATGACAACATAATCAGCATTATCCAAGGTGTGTGATTCGAGAAAATCGCATCCTACATCTGCTTTAGTTTTTTGTTGTCCTCGCAGTGTTCTGAGAGCCAACACCAGTGTTGATGAATGAGTGGCGGATGCGAAACATCGACCATTTTCCATTACGAAACTGATTTGCAGCTTCTGGCATAGTGGGATACGATCTCTTTAGCTGGTCATATAGATTTTGAAGCTACGCTTGAGTGGTTAATCTATAGACTTCCTCCGGCTGATTTCCACACCTTGATTTCAGAGGATAGACTCGCGGCGGTACACACGTGAACAGTATGCTGGACAAATTTTAGATTTGTTTCAGATCATCACTGAGGATAAATTTGTTGGTGATACCGGCCAACGAACGCAAGACTGATGTGCCTTGATTGCGATTTCCATGATGGTATCTACGGTAAAATTTTCAAACCTTTTGTAACACACAAGAGAAAAGTCACTGAGTATAGCCGCAGAGTCTTGCCAAGTCCTGTTAAACTTACTAAGGTTTTCGCGTACAGTCTCGATGAGAAGAGCGGTCGGTTGATCGTGAAATACTTAAGCGCAGCGGATTATGTGGTTGACCTCGTTACTCCATGTTAGGAGGCGCATCTCCTAACGAGACAGCTAGGACGTGTCACGCCACATCGTTCGATCGGCCCAGCTCGGACGGTATGGTCTTAGATGGTGGTATGGTCCCATTCAGCCAATCAGATCGCAGGTGTGCGGTCGAACGCCTGCGCGCTAGCTGAACAGTGTTTTTCTCGCGTCGCTTTCTGATGCCCCCTCCAACGTGATTTGTTCTGACTCCCCGACTGCCATTTATGACTGTCTTATTTGATTCGCTTTTTGTCTGTAGTCTATTTATGGTAGTCGTTTTGTCCTATAAATCTAGAGCTTCTGTGGCCTTAGTTTGTCTCGTCTCGCCTCGTTCGTCCAATAAACAGTGCGGCCGTATCTCTTCTGATTTCTCGGTTTGGGCCAAGCGACTGAGCGCGTAACTAAGGTGACGATCCAATACTCCATTTATGGTCTTACTACACTGTAATAACCACTTTATGTTAGCGTTTTTTTCCGAGGCGATTTCGTTCACGCGTAATTTATGAGTTCCTTGTTGGCAGAAGACGTTGACGGAATCCATGCCTTTGGTGTGGAATTGAGACTGATCACTTCATCATGCTGTGTACCTATGTAACGTTTGTCCGTTCACTGCTGTGTCGCCGCTCGTCAAGACGGTGTCACCAAATGTTCTATGTGATCTATTGGTACGATCAAACGTAATGCTTACTGTTGTATTCTTATTCGATTGCAATCAATATTAAGCTTTACAGGCTATAACAACGCTAGATGGCACATTTGACTCAGAAGTACAAACCGTATTGTCGCATTAACAAGCGGTAGCGTCATTCTTACGTACGTGGACGGATGTGCCGTTGGTCGTTGAAGGTGCGGCCAATCAGAACGCAGCAGGGGACTCAGCAAGAGTGTGGGGGACACGGGCGGCCTTGGCGTGCATACAACACTTACATCCCACAAATATTTGTCTTGAAGAAACTAAATACGTGGCTTATCAGCTAAGAATGTTTTCACCAATTGTGTCTTCTAAGGATCGTTTTACCTGGGGCACCGCCTTTCAGAGATGAAGCGATGTATATCGTTTTATCTTCTTCTAAGTGCAGTTTTTCAACTCTTCTTTGTTACTGGTCATTTTCTACAAATCTATCCCGACAATCGTTTTGTTTCACTGCATTCACAACAATGTCATCTGTACGTAACTTGATTGTTCAATTTTTCCTGCTTATTCCAGTAATCGTTGCAGTGCCAAAAGTTCTCGTAAATGTTGAATATTTAGCTTGGAGACATGTCATTGAAAGTGAACTAGTTCATTGCACCGTGTTTTTGATGTGCCACAACACAATTTTACAAAGCTACGAAAAGCTACTATGCCTGGCTGAAAGTTAGATACCCCAACAATTCGAATGTAGTGACTTGTACGCCCATTCCCTTTCCGGTAAGTGGTGAATGCACTCGTTTTTCTCTAGTCAGCCACACTTGCAATAGACCACCTCTGTGTTACCTGCTGCTCAATGATCACTGTCACTCTTCGCTTGTGGTCCTTCGCAGGTGAAACCGGTTTTATAAAATCTGCCTATGCAACATGTCAGCACACAAGAATACCAGTGATTTTGAAAATCGGATTGATTAAATATTGATTTCTATTTTTCTCCCAGGTCCAAGAGAAAAATCAGAAGCTGCGTGAGTTCGAATCTGACCTGACGCGCCGTGCAGACCAAATGCGTGAACAGCTACGCACGCAGGAACAGGAACTGGAGACGGCCCGACGAGCTTTCGAACATGAACGTGATGCCTGGGAAGAGGCCTGGCGAGAGTGGGATATTAGTGCAGATCTCGGCATGAACGGAGCTGCACTTGGCTTGGGTGAACGTGTAATGAATGAGGTTATTAAAGAGCGAGCGAAAACAGAGAAAAAACGCAAGGGCCTGTTTTAGGTCCCTCTGCTATTTCTGAAGGTCGATCATGTTTATTTTATGCCCTCTAACAAACTGTCGCAGACGCTGTATCCTCCTGTTCTTTTGACTACGGTTTGTTGATCTCCCTATGACTTCATCATGTAGAATATTTCAAAAATTTGAGTGTAACCACAAAAGCTAAGCCAAACCGCTTATTCTGCATTTATACCCACTAGGCAATCGTTTCGGTCATCGTTTTTTAGATTTTTCCGCCCACCCCGGCTGCATTTTTGAAAAGGACATTTTTATCTGTTTCTCTTTTTTTATTCGACGTGCATTTTAGCTGTTATTTCTCCTTTATTGTTTTAATGCTTTTGTATGTTGTCCTATTTGCATTTTGTTTTTCCTTGCGGGCACTTTTTCGCTCATTTTTATCAAATGGCATGTTATGCCATTTGGTATCCGTCAGGTGGTCAAAGCCTGTTTTGTTTTATTTTCTGGTTTTTTCGGTTTCCTTGTTTTTTTCAGCCTATCTGCTATCCAATTGACTATCAGGTATAATACAATGCAATCTGTTCTTCGTAGTTTAACATTTTCTGTCATTGCGAATATTCGAGTGAGCAATTTGGATTGATGTTGATTAGATGGAGAATCTTGCCAGCGGTTAACTTACACTTGACATCGTGGGTTGGTCTGCGCCCTTCAACAAAACTACGCATAAACCCCTTTTTCAATATCTATAGCTATCACTTTCCGCATGCCAAATTCGCGAAATTGTTGAGCCATACAATAGGCAAATGCGATGCTACAGGGGCATAGCAGGTATGCAGCTGTACATACCGGTGTTTATTAAGAGATATGACGAAGTACGTTTGAAATTCTGACACATGTTGGAACTGTAAAAGTGCAGAACTAATGCTCCTCTTAGGCTGTTTAATTGTCAACGTGATATTTATATGTGTATGTGACTGGAAACATCTCAAATGGTGGGGAGGAGGTTATCGTGTTCATAAAAACTGGTGATGTTTAATTTTCTACAGAAAAATGACTCGAATTTTAACTGTAAGGACTACTACAAGCTTTTTAACGGGCAGTCAGTTCCAACCGATTCTTAACCAAACGAGTGTTCCTAGGGTCAAGAATAAATGTACTGTGGAATTAATACGAGCCTGAAGAGTATGGAGTGCTACTATTTGTGGTTCTACTGTTAAGTAATAACAATGGACGCTGTGTATGAGAAGTCACCGTGCTTGTCAGGTTCATCATTAGGTCCAGTGCTACAGAAAGACAACTGGATTATGGCTCTGCATTCCCGATGGTAACACCCGGATGATTAGCAATGACAGAAGCCTGCTAAATTTGGTAGCCATTAGTTTGATTATGTGGTTCGTAGTAGATGGTCCCCGCTCCGGTCGCTGTAAAACTCTCAGTAGATTGACTATATAGAAAAAATTCCGGCGCTTCAATCTGCTTGAGAAACAAGGAACCGAACCTATGCATAGCCTACCGGACCTTCAATCAGCAGTCGTTTAAAAGACTGCTCTGTTAAGAACTCAAATTCAATTATGCGGATGCATCCACAATAGGATTCATTAAAAACGTTCAGATCATCATCCTACCCACAGACAATGCCAACGCCATAGCCATAATGAACAGATAAGTTTATAAAGACAGTGAACGATCTTTTACAAGACTGAAACGTATGAGCATTTCAAAGGAGAACCTACGAAATGTTTGAAACTTCGAATAACAAGAACTTTGAAAGCTCTCAATAAAAAAGAAACCATTCACAGAAGAACGAGCTAACTGCCCCAGTCCTACTGAGGGACCAATGCCACGACTTTATGGGCTACCAAAGGTCCACAAGGATCAAGTACCACTAAGACCAATAGCTGCACTGAAGACGCCCCCGAACTGTCAATTTATGATGTTCCTCTTTCATACTCTCCAAATATATTTACCTCGACGCGAACAAATCAGCTGATTTCCTGAGACAGATTAAGGGCTTCGGAAAACCGACGCACTAGTTTCACTCGGAGTTATGTTGCTTTTCATTAGCATACCCAGTTTGAAGCTCCTGATAAGTCAGGAAGATGGCCTACGCAACAGGGCGAATCTTTTTCTAGAAAACTTGGTTCAGTTAGTGGAACTCTGCAAAGGGGCTTGCCCGTAATTTGACGGCCGGGTCTACCTGCAGAAGAGAGGCATACCAACGGACTCATCCATATCGGAGTTGCTTACAGACACCATAATAAAGCACTTTGAATCTGATTTCTTTCAAACCTAAAATCTGCGTCGATATCCGGATGGCATATTTGCTGTCTTAACTCAGACTCAGCTGGATTAGTCCTACAGTTGTTTGGATACCATAGTAGAGAGAATAACCTTTACACGCAAAGAAGAAGAAAATTCACGCCTAACGTTCCTCGATGTATCGTTTATATGAGAAGATCTGACGGCAAACTTGAAATCACTCTATCGTACACCGAAAACAACTGTTTTCATTCTCAAGTTTGACAGTAATCACCTAGCCTGTAACATTAAAAGCTGCGTGCGAACGTTGTTTTGATGTGCAGAGGCACTGTAACTCACCAAAACTCAAAAGAAGAATGAGAACAACTTGAAACTTCACTTTCAGTGGGTATCCATCAGAAGGTCCACAAGAACTGAAGGTGCAGAATTCAAAACGCCAATGACTGTCATATGTCCACGGCACATCTGAAGCAGCACAAACAACGTTCGAATCACTTGGCATCCAAATAGCACGTAAGCCAAGAGCAACACTCCGTGCTGTTTTGGTGAACGCTAAGCATAGTGTAGAACCACATGAACAACTTGGCGTGATCCACGCGATTCTA
>LUCH01003277.1:39736-74598 GCA_013368495.1 Paragonimus heterotremus | reverse complement strand
TTTGCAAACAAAAATAAGGAAATCTCTGCAGGTCCCGTTGCGTTCGGGGCAACCATCTGTCTGGATAACCGTAAAGAGCACCCATAAACTAACTGAGCGGAGGTGGTGTGCAGGTTGACCTTCAGCGTGTTCCGAATACTTAAAAAGACTAATGGCAGAACCTCGTGCCAGGCAGGGTTATCGCTAGCAGATGAAGAACCTTCCAGTTGTCGATGAAAACGTTCAATTAACCCGTTGGCTGCCGGCTGGTAAGCTATTTTGCAAATCCGGTTACAGCCTAGCTCGTTGAGAAGTGACGCGAAGGCTAAGTCAAAATGTGATCCGCGGTCGGTGGCCGCTAGAACGGGACAACCGAACTGGGCAACCTAACGTTCCAAGAATGCCGGTGCGACGGTTTCCTACGAACAATTCGGAATTGGTATAGCCCCCGGCTTACGTGTAAATCTATCTACACATTTCAAGATATATGTACACCCATTTGAGGGTGGCAACGGTCCGACTAGACCCACATGTACGTGGTAGAAACGTTCATCAGGCGCTGCAAAACTCCCTACTGAAATACGCGTGTGACGATGAATTTTAGACCGTCGGTAGTGTATGCACGCTTTGGCCCACGTGCGGACGTCATGATTGACATCGCACCAGACGAAGCGCTCGGTGATCTTTTTGACTGTTGAACTTATGCGTGGGTGAGATATTTGTGCAACGTGTCAAAAATTAGGCGGCGGAAAGCTGGTGGAATAATCGGGCTGGAGATGCCGTGTGAGGTGTCACTAATAATCATCCCTTCGGATGAATTAATGGGGACACGTTCTGGCGTAAGGGGACTGGACTGACGAAATTGTTCTATGTCCGGATGGTTGTCCTGTGCAGTTGAGATAGCTGTCAGATCAACTTGGCTGTCTGCTTTGCTCGTCGTAGCATTGATGCGCGAGAGAGCATTGACGACAGGGTTCGCGTCACCTGAAATCAGATGGATATCAGTGGTGAACTGAACGATATATTCCATCTATCGGGCCTCACTGAGGGAATACCTATCGGTTGTCAAGCGTAGGGCGCATGTTAACGGCGAATGCTCTATGAAGCCGATAGGGTCTCGGCTTTAAAGTGCATGTCGAAAGTGACGCATACTGAGATACACCGCTGACAGTTCCTTTAGGAGAGCATTACACAGCGACCCCATTGGTTGTAAACTTTTACCGAAAAGGGCTAGTTGGCACCAGTGGTCGCCGAATTGCTGTTGCAGGACCACTTCTACAGCCACGTCAGATGCATCCATAGTTAGCGCTAAAGGAGCCGAACGATGATGATGTGACAACGTGCTATATTGGTGATAGCTATTTTCAACTTGCTGAAAGTTCTTTTTGCGGCCGTTGTAAATAGAGATCAGCGACCATTACCTCTGAGCAGGTCGGTGAGCGATTGCACTAGATGGACACAAGTAAGAATGAAACAGCGATCAAATTCACTGAACCATCGAAACGGCGAATTTGCTTGAATCATATGAGCTCCGGGTAGTACACTATTATCTGCACTTTGTCGGACAAAGGTTCGATCCCGCGCGTGGACATATTTTAGCCTAGGAATGTTACGCGGGGCATCCCGAACGGTCACTTACCTGGGTGTATGGTCACCCATGATGGGAGGGTATTTGTTGTTATCTATACTCGTTCCAACAAATGTTCAAGCACAGTCAAAAATTAGAAACTAAAGGAATACAAATGGCAGTCGTAGCCTTAACATAGTTAGCAATAAACAAATAGGGTCGTCGCAATTGTAGAGCAGTTAGTCACAGAATTAGTGGGTTGGAAGCCGTATTCAATACCACCCATATGAGCACACAAACTCGTAACAAGGGTTTATTCTGCAACACATGCAAAAGCGGGGACATAACAACGTGATGAGAGATGTGTACAACCCAGCAGAGACAAACGCCTCATAATTATCCGTAGTTTCCCTTCGTTGGTGCTTCCACTGTTTGGTCCAGGTATGTTCTGCTGCGAAACTTGGAAGAGGCAGGGGAAATGTGCAAGGTATCAGACGCAGAGTTTGATTGACGTTGTTACTGTGACATATTTGGATACTGAAGTAACCACTTGAATCGTACACGAAGAAACATTGGGGTGCAGTTCGGCATGAAATAGTTATTTGTGTATACGGAAACTGAGCGTTACCAATCGTCTAAAGCCTTGACCTCCTGGGACCAATGTCATTTACAACTGCGTTTTTGTTGCTTTTGTGTTGAAACCCACACCTCCTGTGTTTGCCTCCCAAAAAACCACTGTAGGATCCCGGAGATAATCCTGGTCTACCTGCTGTACGATGTGTAAAACTCTTCCCAAAATCTTAGCTCACGTTGTACATATGACTTTAAAGAATCTTGTCTGCCGTCTGCTTGATGCATGCGATCGCATTTGTTTGTTTGCATGCTTGTCAGCCTATATGCGCGAATTGCGCCATACATACAATCCCGGCTTGCTCGTACGTTCGACGGTCGGATCCTCAACCTCCCTAGCCACCATTGCGTATTCTGTGTCGTTTAGCACTGATTGAGACCTATTGTAATTATCATATATTTTCGGTCTCCCGCAATATTCAGCATTTTTTGAAATTTCGCGTCTGGTATCGTTGCGTGTACCTGGGAAAGCTGTAATTTAGTGCATGTACGCACTAAACCATTCTTTGTGTTATCCGTGTTCTCGGCTAACAACAGTAGCTTGTTAACTTTAAATCACCAGAAAATTCACATTCCTTATCCTTTCCATTTCAGTTATTTTTATTTGATATCCGAATAGACCTCGGGAATTCTCTCACTGTTTGACTTTTTCAAGGTTCCCGCAGTTTGATCTTGTGGACCAACACAACATTTATTTTTACAGTAGTAGTCTTTACATTGTCGTTCTATTCTAAAATGTCTGAGTTATCTGCCCATAAACACTCTATTAACCGCCTTCTTTAAAGGTCAGCATCACAATTCACCGACAGAGTGAGTCCGTAAGTTTTCTTCAAGTTTACTGCTTATTCCTGAGGAATAATTCGATAACATTCGAAATAGTATATCGCAACATAGCGTTGTGCCGTGTTATTTGCGCTTTTTCGGCTTTTCTTTATGTAAGTCGAGTGAGCCACTTACTGGACATTGGCTCATGCTGTCCGTGTTTCCAGCTTTTACGAGTATCGCTCGAAATCCCACTTTGAAAGAACGCAGGCCCTTCTTACCTCCATGTTGCACTAGGTTGGCTTACAAGTAAAACGGATAACAGAAGCTAAACATCCGGTTTGTCTGGTTCAGTATTAGGTTTTCTAAAGGCGATAAGTATAGGAGAATAAACCTTTCTGTAAAAGGTTTTCAGGGCTTACACATCGAGGTTTGACGTAAAGGAACAAATATTTAAGAGCAGGCTGCTTGGTTTTCTTAAACTTACAATGCCGTACCCCATATACGACAGGATGAGTTTTGAACCAATTTTCATGTCCACAGAGCATTCCCGGTACTTAATCCACTGACTAATAAAATCATCAAATTTCACCGTCGAAGTATTCAGTTCATTGGTGAGCATCCACTTTGTGTTAAGTTCTACTGTGCACTGAACTTTGCAAGAACTAGTGATGACAATCAACGGTAAATGCGCAAGCACCACTGTTACGCCTCCGACAACTGTGAAATCATTTCGATCAACTGTACGGTTGAATGGTACGTGCCCAGTTGTAATGAAATATCATCACAGTGTGACCGGTGCAAGAATATTTCTGAAACGATTGTGTTTGCCCTTTTGGCGGGTTGGTTAGTACCATGATACCACTCTCACAATGGAATCAGTGAACGCCCTACGAATGGACAAAGCTGGATACCCTACAATTCAGTTAAATTTCGCCCAAACACACACGGTGTAGCAGCCTAATATATCAATAAATAAAAATGATCAAAATATGGTAATAACAAAGAAGGGTTGTAACGGTAACAGATAGGCCCAAAAGGTAATGGTACAAATTAAACGGAGGACGTGTCAGTAAAGTAGGAACGACTCACAAACAAGTCAAGGTCCGTCGTATGAAATAGACCACCTCAAGAGAGAAAGACGGCACCAGAGAGGAGATCTAGAACACAACCGACGAATAATTCCACACGGTGTGTGGGATGATGAACATTAAACGTCGATATATTGGGTGATACGAGGAATAAACACATTTCAACGTCCATTCACTTGACCGGCTCAAAAATCCGCACGTAAAGCAGACCGGGACGATGCGCGGTAAACCCCGTTTATTTGTGTTGACGATTCCATTCTAAAAGTGATGATGATGGTTTCAAACAAGTGTACGGATGAAGTTAACAGAACGATATGTAACAAACGTACGAAAATGAATTATGAAATATAACTATGAATTGTGGACATTACAGCGGACGTATATAAACTCATGCGTACACGACAAACAAACGGTAAACAGGGTTGCAGCATTGATCCTTAGGTAAACCACACGATCTGTGGTTCATACGTCTTCTAGTTTATTGAAAGCCCAAGGGCAGCCGCAAAATATTTTGTTCCTCTCTGTGAATGATGTCTGACGGGTAAAGTGTTTAACGTTGGGCAAATTATCGCTGTACAGGCAATTATCCGTTATGAGGGATTCGGCTTGAAGGTCGTTCAAAAGGGAAAACGGTCCTATTGGCGCAAATTCTGGCTTTTTAAATATTTCTGAAAGTTTCAGAACCGGAATTTCAGGCATAATATGTACAATATATCAATTGGAAATAAGCAACGTTAATGGAAAAATTGGAACATGCCGAATAAGTGCCAAAAGTATTAGTTTGATGATGAAAACATTTTCCACCATTTTCAAGAAAATAACCCATTATTGGCGTTAGCTCACATTCCCATGTCTTATAAATGCGATCGTTGAAATTTAAGAGATGAAATACGTCATCCTAAAGCATGAGAGCGCTCCAGTTTGCAACGTTTGGAAGATATGGGTGAAATGGAAATATACAACTATACAGTGCTGGCATTGAATTTTAACAAGAACACCAACACAGTTGATGATGAAACATGTATGACAACATTTCCAACTTTCTTGTCTATACGATATTTATAATATTTTTCCTTGTTTACAAGAAGAGTTCAGGTAGATACTGACCGGTGGAACGTTGCTCTTAGAAATGGCTGGCAATGATGCTATCATATGGTTGTTTCTATCTTCGGTGTATGTGGAACGGTGTAAGAAAAGAGTATCATGTCCCACTCCATCATCGAGAATCTTCAGAAGTGAATTCTGTTCATTTTACTGCATTGTTTTCAACTAGATTGAGGTCGCGTGACGTTCATGCGGAACAATATACGGAAACAAATGGATTCGAGCTGCCTGCCGATCACTGGGAAGTATACGTCTCGGCCAGACACACACTATGACGTTCAGAATGTCAAGTGTCTATCACGGTGCAGGAAAATATTCCAATCGACATGACAGTTAACGGGATCGAAAGTGATGATTACCATGTACCTCAAACACTTCAACTACAGATTTTCCATCAATTTCGGCATCTGCTCGTTCTCCAAATTGTTCAAGATAGAAGTGGTTCAGGAGCAGCAGCTACTGGTGTGAACATAAAATGCATACTCAGAAGCCGATCATAATTCGAGTCGAATGGGTGGATTAGGTACTAGTGTAGACGTATATTCCATACCCAGTCGTTATACGTAGCTCAAGTGAATCAGGTTGAAACATCAACCAGTGTGAATGCATACACAGACGTTCTTCTTAGCTTAGATGAATCAGGTTTGAATAGCCCTGGCCTGAACACATACTGCATTTTGAGACGTTGTTGATAGCCTCAGTCAATCGGGTAGATCAGCTACTAGACGGAACGTATAGTGCATACTCAGACCTTCTTTATGGACGGGGTCAGCGGAATCAAGCTAGCGATTTCATTGTCTGAATAAATCAGAATCTGCAACGTTTGATAATAAATCCAAGTATATTATACTGTATACAAGTCTCATTTGGGGTATGAGGTGGGGAACAGTTTGACTAGCTGGCTCGCGGGATTGCCCTTTCCGGGTATGACAATGAAGTGGTACCTGACGAGCAGCCAGGTTCTCACATTGGCGACGGAGTGAATATATATATATATATATATATACTGAAACCGGCCTACTCGGGCATGTCTTCAATATCTTTTGTTCATACAATTCATTAAACGTGGGAGGTTTCGAAGTGGGGATCTGGAGGGTGAAGACAAGCAGGAGATAAATTGAAAAACATACTGATAACTACCCATAATGAACCCCAGCGGTAGTGGCAATTTGTACGTGGGAAATCAAACAGTCGTCTGACATAGTTGCTAGGGTTCCGCTTGCTTCACAAGTCCTCCTGTACGTGCAAATCAACTAGTTGCCGATTAGATCGAGATAGTGACCTAAAGTGCTTCTTGGCAAACGAAGAAGTATTGTGAAATGACACTTTGACTGAAGTTCGCGAACACATGGACGTTTGTCTGTCTAGCACCATTTACAACACTCCTCCTCATCCTTTGGTAGGTCAAACAGCTTCATACACATGCCAAAATAGTTGTGACAAGTATGTACAAACGAGGTGGTTGGATCGTCTGTAACTTAGTGGTTTTCTCCTGAGCAGCTGCCTTTCACTGTGACAAAGACTTCTTAGATCGAGTATAAAATAATCACTATTCTGTTTGGTCCCCAGTTTTGAATATTGACAGTGCTGTGGTTTACGACTTCCCACTGAATAACCTATGAAGAATGTGCCAGAGTGTTGCTAAAAAGCCGCGAAAATCTGGCAGGCGTGCCTAAACAGAATTGAACTTCAGAATGCCAAGGCTATTTTTATCATCTGATGTCTGCAGAGCCTTGCATTCCCGTTGATTTCGCACGTTGACATTCCTTCATTTTTAACTGAAGTACTGAAAAGCCACTGTGTAGGTAATTTTTCTTTTATATAGAACTTACGATTTTGAAGCGTTTACTGCCAACTTGTTAATATGACTATTTTGCGAAATTATCTTGTTGTATATACATACTTTCACATTCTACTTTGTGTGAGCCTCAATGGGGAAATGCGCGCACTCATTTGCAGGAATGTGTGCTATTTTTCTCTTTATGCGGGGCTGATGAAATAGCTTCTAACATCTATACGTCAGCGCAAATGATCGATGATGTACAGCGCTTCGGACCGTTGGATTCATTCTCAGCTTTCTGACTCCAGTCACTTCTAGACAGACTATGCCGTCTATTGTGCGGTCCTTCCAATCCAATGGCACAGATTCACCAACGGCTTCGGCGAACTAAAACAGGCCGCTGATGACAAGTTCACGCCATACTCAGTGGAACCAAAAATTACAGATACTTCTTTCTACCGAAAGGAAGGTGTTCATTCCGACAGCTTACCAAATACCAATGCTATCATCGATGGGTGAACCGTCCTTACCTGTAATATGATTCATGATACTGTCTTAATTCGTTTTCATTCTATTTTACCGCCTGTGTATAATTTCAGCATATTTGTACATCATCTGTATATATACCGCGTCCGACGGTTGTAACTAATAACCTACGTGATTCGTTATATTTATCATGGCGACGAAGCCATATTTATTCCCTTGGTATATACATGTTTATAAATAGAGAGGTTAATGCTGATTATGCGTACATTCACTGACGTAAAAATGCGTCAATTTCGCCTTTTAGTTATGTACACAACTTTGGCCCTGCTTATAATGAAGAATGTTTTGTGGACGTTTATTGTGGTAAACGTCACTGGAGAAAGCAGGATAACTGTCATTCACTCCCCATAGATGACCAGAAAGGACTGGGTGTCAGTTCCTTTATACGCAACCATGGAGGACCTGAAGTTTCTTTTTTTCAAACACTGGCATCATGGATGGGGCATATGTGCACAAAATCATGTTTCTACCATTCGTCAATTTTGTTTTTGTCATGGCCAGCTTGAAGATCCGTGGAAACCTATTAACCAGGTTAAAGTCAACGGCATGAGATGCCATGTAGGTTCACTTATTCTCGATTATAACTCCGTGGACCAGAATCACTATGTTTTCAAAGCGTCATTCAGAAAGCGAGCGATTTATTTATGCCGCACAAACTGAACACTCTCTTATGGGCCACCTCTTCCGCGCGGAGCACACCGTCTCCTCGATGGCCGTTCCTGTTCATTCGCGAAGCATAAAATTACGGGGAACTCTGAAGAACTACGCGCTTTCCACATTGCTTAAAATAGGTGTACACGGGAAATCCGTGAACACATCAAATTCCTACGAGGAAACGTCCTTCTCAGAGCCCGCAGTAAAAAACTTCTTAATTAAACACATGTGACGACTGAGAACAGATGAAGCCTCGGTTCGTTCTTTGCGACCGTCCGACGGGGAGACCTCACCTGACTCTCTAGCTGTTGCCCAGATATTCAAGAAGTACTGTTCGGCAGTTTACAACGTCGCACCGCCGGTTTGGCACCTCATCCTTCCGCTGCAAAATTTCTGGCTACCACTGATTACCGCTGAGTTTTTCATGCTGGACACTAAATACCTTTTATTCAAGGTGAATTCACATAGTGCAATGGGTCCTGACAAGATCCATTCCAGAGTTCTCAAAGAAGCAGCCGCTAGTTGGGCAAAATCACTTTATAAGCTACTCAAACAAACACTTCAGACTGGCATTCTTTCTGGTGAACGGAAAGAGGCAACGGTCACGCCTATATTTAAAGCGGACGACCGACAGTGTTCGGTTAGCTGTCGGCCAATCAACTTTGCTAGCATTTCGTGCAAACTAATGAAGCGCCTAATGTAGCGTGTTATCCTCAACCACCTACACCCCTTATCCAACCATCTTTTTTGTCCTACCTAGAATAGCTTCCTTCCCAAACTAATCATGCATGACAACTATGCTTGTTTTCATGGACGGTCTGACAAAAGCCAAAGACAATGGCCATGTTCCAGACGCTATCGTCTTTAACTTTACCAAGGCTTCCGACCGTGTCCCACACGGCCCGCCGGAACACAAACTGGAAGCCTGTCGTTTTCAAGGAGAGGTTCTTCGTTGGATTGTTTCGTTCCTTGATAACAGAACGTTCACAGTTAGAGCCGGGAGTTTCCCAAGGGGCAGTCGTGTGTCCTCTGTTATTTTTGATGTACACAAATGACATTTCGGGAACTAGTTGCGGCAACGTCTTCCCATATGTCGATAACCTAAAAATTTGGAATGCCACTTATCCCAGTGCACTACAAATTGATCTTGATGCCGTTGAGCGTAGGTCTGACGATTGGATTCTCCCAGTGAGCGGCAATAAGTGCGAACATGTCACCCGGTGGTGAATTTGACAATGCTTCTGTGATTCACAGAGTATTCGGCATAGTAGATATCATGAAAATTGATCTGAAGAAAGATCAAGGCATCTGGATGTCGTCTAACTTGTTCTTCGCGCATTTCCGTGAAATGCTGGCAAAAATAAGATTTGCCACTATCAGAATGATTAAGCGCTGTACGGGGTTTATATGAGAACGCTCCTCGAGTACGCTAATCCTGTCGGGTATACCGGCCTAAAGAAGGACATATTTGTTAAGCGTGTCCGGCGCGTGGCTACCAAACTTGCCACGGGCTCAAGAATTGTCGCACACGAGTTTCAATTTGAAGTTCTTGACTTGCATCCACTTGAATTTCGACGACTTTGCGGTGATTTGCTTCTCACACATTTCCCGTTTAGAATAGCTCTCGCTGAACGGTTCCTCACCATGGCGAATAATGACGGCCGGCGAGAATGTAACAAGGGGCTTCACAGGCTGTCCTTGGATCTTCCTTAAACAGCAGGTTTGTTAACATTTGAAACAGTCTTTCTTCTGAGGTCGTTGGCAGCTATTCTATGAATCGATTCAAAGCACTGCCCGATCAACATTTATCTGACAACTTATTAGACAAGTAATCTCCTTCTCTTCTTGGTAGTCTCTAAGAGCGGCGCAACACCTTGTTTTCAATTATCTCCTTTCAGATCAATAGATGCCCGCTTGGTATCGAGCAAGAAAATCCGTCTGGATCGGGGAACCTTGGGCTTCCGCCTTGCATCAACGTACCAGTTGCTGTATGGCTGCATTTTGGAGTGCCGATCATCAGTCTACCACTGATTGGGCAGTCATCACCTGTATCGTGAAAACCGCGAATCTTTCACCCTCTCGCCTCTACTTCCGTCGTGTTCTGCTCCTCCGCCCCACCTGTTCCTGCGATTATCCCTTCCTTTGTGTTGCCCCCGTCCATTCCTGTTTCTGGCACAACCGCCAAGTTTGATGTTATTTTCAAGCTATCTACAACTTTGGTCGTTCATATTCAGGGTGCGATATACGAAACCCACGATGGCAGCGGAGAAGTAAATACAAATATGTAAACCATGGTTTCTGATTTAATCTTCCTGTGACAGTCATGTGGGCCATTTTGAAGGCCATTCACATGTTGGAGATGAAGATGGAAGTGTGAAAACATTGTAATTAAAAAATACTCAGCCGATGCACTGCAGAGAAATTGTAGCAACGAACTGGCTTACTTGCCCATAGTTACGCCTTGTTGTATTGTCCAGGACGTCAGCTGTGCGAAACTGGCGTTGAGGCTCGAGCAAAAGAGAGCACTAGCGATGACAAAGTGCAGTAGTTACACTAGAATCTTTGTATTAGTCCGGGTTTTTGCCACGGTTTTAAGGTAACAAACTGCGCAGTGCAGTGTGCAAAATTTGCCAGTCCCCCTTTTCAGACATATTTGCTGAAAACGTCAGTTGGACTAACTTTTGTCCATGTGGTAGTAGGTTAATGCGGTCCGATGTAATGGTGCCCATCAGGGATATGACTTCGAAATATTTACCCAAAATCTGAAGACCTCCACAGTGAATAATACCGCACTGAACGCCCCCCTCGACACCGTGGATACCTCTGCTCAAAAGTGGTTTTACAACGCATGTGATGGATTGGGCGGTCGTGCTGACGAAAAACAAGAATACGACGAAAACAGGCACCCATCAACACATCACCCCGAAATGCATTTTCATGTTGTGTAATTTTTTATTTTCTGCTATCTTTTGTGAATACACGTATACATGCATGGCGTTTCATAACGCTTCTCATTGTAATTTTATAACACTTCATGTCCAGTTTTGTTGCCTCCATACAATGATGGTTTTCTTCACCGAAGTCTTTCTCCCGTAGCAAGTATGAAAACTAGTTGTACCTCCTTATGCCAATGGGTTATTCTGTCGTCATATACCAGATTTACTTGTCAGTACTATCGTTCGGTATGTATGATTTAACCTCTGTCAATAAGCTCATACAGGTGAATGACTTATTCGGTGAAGAATGCCGAAGCCTAAAACAATCCCTTTATGCGTACCATTAGACATTATGTTTTAGAAACATTTAGCAAACGTTTAACTGCCAGAGTGAACGTGGTAACTAACAGTTCTTGTCCTCATCCTATTCGTTTTTTGTGTGGCTAACTGTGGACCAGATGTTGGCCAACACATCGTAGTTGGCCGTGTGTTTATAGGGTCATGAGTATGAATATTTGTGAATACAGCAACGGTTTCATAAACGTCATCCCCATGCATTGTAGTGTTGGAATAATCCCAATGATTACAGGTCCACTGTTCCATCCGTTTCGCCTACTGTGGGGTCGACTGATGGTCACAGTTTTGTCAACTCACCGGAGTCATTTGTGTGTTAACTGGGCAGAACCTAAAAGCGATTGTCAAAGTGACCGTCGAAAGAGCCCTAAGGATACGGCTGTCGTCCAGCTTGTCGTTTTGTTGCCATTAGAAACAGGTGTTTAGGTAGTATCAAGCCGTACTGAGCATGATGAGATAGACATTTGCCTTAGAGACAAGAAAACGTTCTAATCACTTTACAGGGACTAAACCCGAGCTGTGTTCAAAAGTGCTGACCCAGTGGTGTTCAGTGGCCTTAAACAGGACATAAATGCCTTAGAACCTGCTTACGTAGCTGCTTTGATAACAGCGCCAGGTTTGAAAATATTTATCTATATGTCCTGGCCGAAGATTCTCGGACTTTACCCACTGGAGCACCAAAGACTTGGAAGCGGCCTAATCCCCACTTACACTCTTTTCTCTGAAATGTGAGTATTCTTCACTACTGCTGGCCCAAATGATCTGTAAGGTCACTTGAAGAAGTTGCACAAGTTAAGGCCCCGGCTTCCCGTTAGACAAAACTTTTCTCACATATGTTATTGGCCCAGTGGAATGCGCCACCACTAGTCGTTGCCAACGCCTCCTCGGGACTGAGGTTTGGGATCTTCCTGAGCTCGCATTTCATTAACTGAAGTGACCACGAAGATGATCTACATCAGCCCTCCCTATCTCAGTAATACTCTGCTTCCTTCGATGACAACGTGATTACAATTAGCGGTGTAAGACCAGTTTTAAATTATTGCACTCTTTGAAAACTGGCCCCAGCGTGACATCTGGCGTAAACTGACCCAGCTTGAATAGCACGAGATTTCAGGCTCGCACTAGCGTATCAGTCACTGGATCAACGAATTTAAATGTAAGGGTAAGGGTAACACCAGCTAAATTAAGAACAAGCATGATCAGAGCAGCTAGTTTGAAGAAGGCAATAAAAGCTTCAGCCACCTTTCTACAAAGCTGACAATAGACTAACCTAGTACCACACTCTTCACAATGATCCAGCTGACCCTAACAAGGCCAATGCGAAATACAGCTATGATTCAACGGGCCGCAACATAATAGACCTGCTGCTTTTGATGTGTTGCACGTCCACAGTAACCGGCGCGAAGTCTACAGTCAACCCGTTGATATGGTGGTGTAAGAAGCCAAATGTGCATAACCAAAGTGCGGAAATTTGTGGAGGCTGCTATGAGAGTTGGATAAACCAAACGACTGTTATCAGCGATGAGCTGGGCTTGCTAGATAAAATAATCAGTACATAACGGCACATTTAAATTTCGGTCAGCACGTTTGGAGAAGAAGCAGTAGCTTCCAGTTTTGCTCTTATTAGAACTCGACAGCAATGCATATCCTTGCCGCGAATGGGACAGGAACTCTTGACAAACTTTTGTGATACGACCCCATTAATCACTGCGCGGGAAAAATCAAATTGTGCACGACTGAACCGTTTTATTTGGAACGGGAGATTAAAATGTCCACGATAATACGACAGCTTCGACTGTCTGTGAGTGCTATTCAAGTTAGACGGAAAATAATTGAGCTGTTTGCATATATATTCGACGAAGCGTGACATATTTTAGGCCGCTATTCACGCAATTGCTTTAATTATGCAAAATTCGAGACCACCGTCAAGCGCTACGGAAATGAATGTTACTAGTTCCGGTATTGTGTTCACAATTCATAGTTATATTTCATAATTCATTTTCATACGTTTGTTACATATCGTTCTGTTAACTTCATCCGTACACTTGTTTGAAACCATCATCATCACTTTTAGAATGGAATCGTCAACACAAATAAACGGGGTTTACCGCGCATCGTCCCGGTCTGCTTTACGTGCGGATTTTTGAGCCGGTCAAGTGAATGGACGTTGAAATGTGTTTATTCCTCGTATCACCCAATATATCGACGTTTAATGTTCATCATCCCACACACCGTGTGGAATTATTCGTCGGTTGTGTTCTAGATCTCCTCTCTGGTGCCGTCTTTCTCTCTTGAGGTGGTCTATTTCATACGACGGACCTTGACTTGTTTGTGAGTCGTTCCTACTTTACTGACACGTCCTCCGTTTAATTTGTACCATTACCTTTTGGGCCTATCTGTTACCGTTACAACCCTTCTTTGTTATTACCATATTTTGATCATTTTTATTTATTGATTGATTAGGCCACTACAAGGTTGGTGAGCGGGACTATTTTTCCCGAACAGATTATCCATTTTTTGGCACTAGTAGCAATGCTTGTCGACACCGTGTGCATTGATACCAAAGCCGGACACAGTGCTGCTTTAAAATTGCTCGAATACAGTGCCCAAAATTCTTACTATGTTTCCGTCTGATTGAGGTCGTCTTTACCACCGGGCGGATAACATCAGAGAAAGTAAGGTTACTATATGTGATACACTATCTTCCGCTTGAAGTTGCAACAGAAGTGGACGATCAGTTGGAACCAGTTCTATCGGATCTCCCTTATGCCATTTTCAAAAACGCAACCATAAAACGGATTGGGAAGCCAGAGGCTAAACTGTTGTCTCATTTGTTCAACTCAGCCAAGCTAGACGATCGGTCCCCATCCCATTTGTTATGTTATATGAGAGGTTTTTCGGGATCGTAGAAGCTTGGTGACGCCGCTTCGAAGCAGTTGTGAGCGGAAAAGCTGCCGTCTGAGATGTTGCACATTCTGGCCGTCATGGATTAGGATAGCTCAGTTGACAAATTGGCAGCCTTTGCGGACAACGTATTGGAAATCCTTCTTTCACAACCAGTGTTGCGTTGCAACCATAGCTGTTTCCACGTTCCCCCTCCAGTTCCAACTACGGATGATGGATTAAAACGTTTGATAGAGATGTGCCATCGTATGAACAGTATGATTATGCAGATCACTGTGGTGAAGAGGCATCCACCCAGAAGCCGTACACTATATAACTCCCGCAGCCCATCCAGGTGGTGTTGGTACCATCAAAACTTACGGCACAGAGCGAAGAAGTGCACCTAGCCGTGCACACTCCGAACTCGCCACACTCCACCGTCAAATCAAAAGGCCAGTCAGTAGCAGCGACGAGTGTCGATGGTCCAGCAGGTACTAGTCGTCTATTTTTCAGCAGAGGTCGATCGACCTGCTTATGGTTCCTTATCCATACCGAAGCCGATCTCAGTGTCATTCCACCGCAACGCAATAATCGACTTCAGTCTTGCCAGTACACCTTGCAGGCCGCAAATCAAAGTCGTATCAAAACTTTCGGGAAACTCTCTCTCGGTGTTTGTCTCGATCTCAGGCGTTGCTTTTGACGGATCTTCCTGCTTGCTGACGTTCAAACATCACTCATCGGTGCCGACCTCCTGGCACATTTTAACCTTTCCGATGATGCCAAGAGGCGTAGGCTAATTGACAACACTACCGCGTAGATACTAATCAGTGTCCAATCGACGATCGCATCAATCGGCATGCGGTCTGCTTTTCCACCAACACCGTCTTTCTCAGCACTGTTGAAAGACTTTCCTTCGTTAACTCGGCCCCGCTCACATACCCAGACGGTTAACCACAGTGCGGTACATCACATTATAACACGTGTTCCTACGATTTTCGCCCGTCCACGCCGTTCACATCCAGATAGATTCAAAATAGCCAAGGCCGACTACTCATCAGTAAAAAATTAAGTATAATTTGAGCTTCAAACGGCCCTTGGGCGACACCGTTACACATGGTACCGAGAAAGTCTCCGGGCGATTGGTGACCCTGCGGTGCTTACAGTGCCTTTAACATCTGCAAAATCCCGGACAGATACTCTATAACATATTTGCACGATTTTTCTTTGGGACTCGCTGTCGATACTATTTCATCTTAATTAGACCTAGGACGCGCCTGTTACCAAATCCCGGTCGCGAAACAGGACATTCCAAAAACAGCCGTTACAACACCTTTTGAACTATTTGAGTATATTAGAACTCCATTTGGTCTCCGTTAAGCTGCTCAAACGCTTTAGCGATTCACCGACGACGTACTACCTGGACTCCCTTTCGCGTACGTCTACATGGATGATGTTTTGAACGTTAGCCGCTCAAACGAGGAGCACTTCTCTCGTCTCCGTGCCGTTTTCGACCGATTCGCGCATTGTGATATTAAAATCAATATCGTCAAGTGTGCCTTCGAAGTCAATTTATTAGATTTTCTGGGACATCAAATTGACCAAACCGGCGTCACACCTTTGCCAGATGAAGTTGGAACCAGCTCGACTTTTCCGATTCTCACTGCGATGATCCGTCCCCGACGGTTCGTCGGTATACTTAACTATTTTCGACGTTTCATCCCCAATTGCGTGGCAAAGGAAGCCGCAAGCCACGCCGCTGAACTGCACTTTATCGGGTGTGATCCAAACGCCTGTCTCTTTCTCACCGTGGGTGCGTCAACTGCTACCGTCGACGCAGTCTCGTAACAATCCTTAAATGGTGAACAGCACCCTTTGGCCTTTTATTCCCGAAAGCTTCAAACAACACAGATTAAATGCAGCACCTGTGGACGCGAAATGCTAGCTATTAATTTGGCGATTTGTTACTTTCGTCACCTTTTGGAAGGCCAACACTTTGTCGTGCAAACCGATCGCAAGACTTTGACATTTGCTTTTTCCCGCATGAAACCAGACATCTGGATTACACTACCCAATTCATTGCGGACATCCAACGCTCACGCGGGCACGTTAACATCGTTGGTGATGCTTTATCACGTCCTGATTTAAACTCAGTCCAGTCGCCACCTTCCTTCGATTGGTTTGAAATGGCTACAGCCTAACAGTGCAGTGAGGACACTAAGAAAGTCTCCACTTGTTAATCCTTGAATTTTTACACCATACCTCTGCCGACGCAAGCTGGTGACGTTCTGTGTGATGCTTCAACGGATGAACCCAGGCCTTTTTTCCCACTTTCATACCGACGTACTGTTTTTAATCATTCCCACTCCAGAAAACGTGGCACATTAAAGTTCATTGCACCGCGCTTTTTTGGCCCTCTGTAAACTAAGACGTTCGCGTCTGGTTAGAACTGTGTGTGGAATGCCGCGGATGCTTGGAAAGGCGCGCTTTTCCCAAGTACGTCTTGACACCGCTGGCCCACTACCACCCTCCAACGGCTGTGCGTATGTACCGACCACAGTCGACCGTTACAACTGTTCGCATTTGACTGTGCCCATTAGAGATGTTTCGGAGGAGACGGTTGCCAAAACCTTCTTGAACCATTGGATCACTAATTTTGGTGTGCCATCTACAATCAGTACGAATCGAGACATCCAGATCCAGTCTTCCCTTTTTCGTAACCTTACGGAGCTACTGGGTTGTTCGCACGTTAAAACGACGACGTGCCATTCTTGCGCCAATGGTTTAGTCGGCCATTTTTACGGACAACCAAAACCCTCGATAACCGCACAGTCCGATACAACGAAGTGAAGCGAGGGCCTACCACTCATTCTCTGTTAAATACGTCTTACCGTTAGAGAGGACGTCGATTGTAATACCTCTGAATTAGTCTACGGTACCACTAACACCTCTCAGGAGAACTGATTCGACCACCGACTCACTTCGACCTAGTTACGGGTCGCATTCCAAGTTTACGACACAACGTGTCCGGTCCACGTTTCACACCGACCCGCCATCATTAGCTCCAAGTACAAAAGTTCCCAGATTTGTTCACATGTAACTTTGTGTTTATGCGCCAAGACGTCAACAGGAAACCGTTACAACCACGACACCTCGGTCTCTTCAAGTTGGTCAACCGCGAGAAAAATTATTCATTATCGACAGGTCCGAGCAAAGCGAATCTGAATCCATTGACCGACTGAAGCCAGGCTACACAGAGAAGGAATTATTCGTTGGTCTTGTTCCAGATCTCATCTCTGGCGTTGTCTTTCTTTCTTGCGGTGGTCTATTCAATACGGTGGAACTTGGCTTATCTGTATGTCGTTCCTATCTTACTGATCTTTCTTCCTTTTATTGGGTACGATTACCTTTCAGGTCAATCCGTTACGGTTACAGCCTTTCCTTGTTATTACCATGTTTTGGTCATTTTTATTATTTGAGTAATCAGGCTACTCTACTGCTATAGGAAGCCTTATATGAACTGAGCGCCACTTCCGTCACTCGGGAAACTAATTGTACGGAGCACATGCTTGCCCTTTCCCTAACATCTGATATACGGTTTTATTCATCAAGGTCGTTTATCCCGGACCTTTCCGAGCGTTGTTTAACGCAGTAATGTTGGAAGATTTTAAACACTTTACGGCCGGTGAGCTTTTGGGTGCCACCGAGCGGGCTGTAGCCTATATCTTGCTTCTTTTCTTTTTTCTCTTGGCTGCTGCCGTTGGTCTCAGATCAGGTTAGAGTTAACTACCTATCATCTTTTTAAACATTGCTGGGAATATAGGGTTTGTTTCCAAAACCCCACTGCGTTCTTTGGTTTGATGTCTGTTGGGGCTACGTTTTGATTGTTCTCCAGGAAAGGCGTTTTATATTGTTGGTGGACCAGGATCTAGCTCATACCCACTTGACTATCAAAATGAGGTTCACACTAAGAAAAACACCACAACCGCATGCATAATAATACATTTTTATTGTGACCAAATCGTCTTCAAATTATCTGTTACTGGTTGAAATAGCCATATGAGACGTGCCATATAAGAAATTTAATTGCCACACATAAACGAGATTCATATGTGAAAATTTTGGAAAAGTCATTTTTACAAACAGCCCAGTATTACATGCAACTTCGAAGTTCATCTTGCAACTACTAACCCGACAACTAGCGGGATGATACCGTTCTGTCAAAACCAAACTCACTAGGAACTAACAAGGCTGAAAACTATCCTCATGGATTAAATGCCCACATGAGTAGAAAGTTAGTATGTGAGTTTTAATATATTCCGAATGGTAATTTACGTGGTATTTTAGATAGCAGGAAATGTGCCCATTTTACTGTCGGGAATCAGTCTGTTTCAATGCGGTAAACGTTTTTTCAGGTGCGTTAAGGAATCGCGATATTTTGATAAAGAAAGACGTTGACGAAGTAGCTGAAATTTGGATTTTGGTTGACATAGGGAGTTTTAGCAACAAAAGAATGGACACAATATAAGTTTTAATGTATTCTTCTTTAGATTGTGCATTCGATAATCTATTAAGCAGTTGCCGACAGCTGACTAAACTGCGAAGTTGTGTAATCAATACCACATGGAACTGGAAACACCAGGTATTGGCGACACAGTTGGCAAGAAAATGTGACTGCAGTAGGCAAGGCATAGTAATCACATAGACCGGTAGAAATTGCACCCATACGCGCCATCATCGATGTCAACCGTGTACTGTGCACCCCCGTGGCCCACGGGAAGCTGTAGAGACGCTATTGGTTTGCCACGTATTCAACCTATCTTGATATTGATTTTGACCGTTGACACTATAGATATTGTTTGATTGCACGTCTACATTTTCTCGTTTGTTTGATCGTCAAGGTCACAATTGACAATTTACGCTTTGCGGTCGCCAGCTACTGGTTTGTCGAGCTTCGCTTCTGTTGCGCTTTGTTTACAGCTTGTTTTCTCGATCTACATGCAATACACGTTGTTGTCCATTAACTGGTTTTCCGGTTTAATTATTGTGGAGTATAGGCACGATTCTAGTTAGAAACGTTTCAGTCCACTACAAAGCTAAAAAAATGGCATTACACAAGGTGCAGTTACCTTAAACTCGTCTCATCGATTATATTTCGGTAGGGGAACACGCTTACCGAGGTGTTCTAACACAAACTGACTTGCGAGCGTCGTCAGCCGAGACAGTATGTTCTTACCGTAAACATCGACGCCAACCGCCTCACGGCGGTCAACACCATAGGTGCACTGCTTCTGATACTCCCGGATTAACCCCCCGCTGTGCAGCCAAATTTTAATGGCGACTGTGCCTAAATTATTCCATGAGTGAGCGCACTTTTTAAGTCGCCAATCTGCATTCTCTAGAAGGTCGTTTGTTCGGTTTTCGAAGTTAACGACTCTTGACTGTGCATGGATGACCCACTGAAGCTTTATATAGAGCCAATTGCACAAATATTGGTCATAAACTTTGGGTCTGTGCGTCTGATTAACGCAACATCTCGGTTGAAGCTTGAACATGAATGGACAAAAGTTTTCGCTTATTCTTCCAAGTTATCTACAGCAGCCATGCGATGAAACAACTATCGACTCCTAAGTGAATTTGTTTAAATGGTGATTATAGGGTAAATTACACCAACTTACCTGTTTTCTCACGGCATTCAGAACATGAAAATAACATGGCATTAGGTTGCACCCAAACATGTCTCGCTTGGCTCGCACTCCGGCCGCCATTTTGTCCATTACAAACGTTCTCACAGGTGTGTGGTCCTTCATCACATCACGAAATGTTTCAAACAAACGACGCAGGGCAGCGTACTTTTCCCTGCGAACATAACCATCCATAGGGGGTCTTTCATGGCCCATCTCGTCTGTAGGAAGAAACTGTTACAGCTCTAAGTTACAACTGCAAATGTGAACTGATGAAGGACCCACTTGTGGCGGTTGGTTCCATACGTGGTACCGACGTTGACCACATCAGGAGAACGTTTAAACAACTTTACTGGCTGCTTCCGCGTGAAACATATGTGCGTGTGTCTATTATTTTCGCCTCTGATGACACGCAACATGCCACGTTTCTCTGTATGATCAAGAAGTTGGGGCAGATTTTCTGCAGCATCTATGTACACAACACCACCTACTTATTATCGGAGGTTTCAAACGATGACGGATGTTGCGAATATCCTTTGTCCTTGTATAAATGCCTTAAACATCTACAGCATGCTACTTTAACTCCGCAACTGGAATGTTGTAATCAAAAAGATGCATGGAATCGCTCACTTTACTAGCAGTGAACCCACGATTTGTTGGGTGCGCATCGTACAGCAAGACAGTTAGGTCGTGGTTGTGTTCTCACGTAAACACCAACAACCAACATGGTTCTCTTCCTAACGACGTTGAATCGTAATTGGCAGCACGTATCATGAGAACAACTAAGCAATGGCAAGTTAGTGAACTCAACTCACTAAACACATCTTATTACGTGGTTTTCGTTCCTACGTCACCAGTACTTGGTGCGCCGGTACGCCACCTATCATGTAACTTCAGTAGCACTCACACTCACATTATCACACTTTGAGCATCCATTGCTTGATATTTGCTTGAATCAAGCACTTACAAAGCACTGTGGTCCTTCATATATCTTTCCAAACAACTTCTAAACTCCACGAAGCTAGAAACTTCTCAATCCTTGAATAGATCTTTGAATCCCTACACATAGTCCACCACCTAAAATCAAGTTTATACACAATAAATAATTTATCAACCTAAGACGGTTAACTGTTAATCGAACATGAAAAGCTACTTCAGAGGAAAACCTAACTTTACCATCACAACACCCACCATCAATATTTTCAATCTTGGCGCCAAAAGAAAGACAAATCGATTAAAAATCTATTGAAACAAGTTTTTCAAGGCTGGCGATCATTCTTGTTGCGAAAACCGCGCGCGATTTGGATTTGAATATGTGTTGCTATGTTTTTCGCTGAAAACTATCCGCAGGGAGTGAATGCGCATTTGTGTAGACCGATAAAAAGTGGGTTTCAATAAATTGTGAATGTTAATTGACGGAGTGTCTTAGAAAACATGGAATGTGCCTATTTTGCTATAGAAAATAAGTTTGTTTCACTGTGCTAAACATTTTTATCAGGGACGTTGAGGGATTGCTGAAACTGAGACTTCGGTTAATTTGAGGAGTTTTAGCAACAGAAGATTTAAGATCGTGCACAATATGTGCCGAAGTATTTTTTGTAAATTGTGCACTCGATAATTCATTAAAATGTTGAAGACAGCCGACTTACAATTGAGATGGTATAATCAACACCATGTGGAACTGGTAATCCCAGGTATTTAGCGACATCGTGAGCAAACAGATTTGATTGCAGTAAGAGATTTTCGTGCACAACGTGGGCGTTGTTCTGTGTTGTCTGACCACGGCAATTACAGCTGACGGTATTCGGACATATGCTGGTTTGGCAATATGTCAGCCGGGAACCGGAATAAATTATGAAGTCACATGCACCAAATATCACGTTAAACCTCAGTGTTTTATAAATGAACGCACTGACGTCTATGCCCAACAATCAACCTACCTGCACCCTATAGGCACAACGCCACGACCTATGGTTGGACTCACTGACGTCTATGCTCGACAGTCAGCCTACCTGCACTCTATAGTCACAACGCCACGACCGGGGAGACGGTCGCCCTAAAGGTTCGATCGCTGGACAGTAAGGACGAAGTAGCAGTCGAGCGTGTGTATTCTGTACCCAGTTTGAGAAGGAGGTCACAAGCGGATGCAATTCGACACGAAATCCGTAAACGGCCACACTTTAAGGGCGTCCCTCAATGTGAAATTCCAGGCAAAAGAGTTAGTAGTGTAGGCGCCAACGGCGTACTCAAGGTAAATTGTGTACTAGATCAAAGATTAGCAGGCATATGGCGGCCTTATTCACGCAAGACATTCGTAAACTGGATGTTACTAGGGCCGCTCGGGTATTACGAGCGTACACCGACTGATAATAATCGCCCCCAATGGATAGACGAACCCACTGCAGAACAGATTCAAAAGCTCTATAATTTAGAGTTTGCCGATACAGAAAAGTCCACGTGTTCTCAATGAGTCGAAGATGACAGTACAGTAAGCATGGTTAAAAACACGACGCTTTTGACGAATGGATACCATACTATTGCGCTGCCTTGGCGACATCCTGAGACGAAGTTACCGAGCAACAGGATAGTCGCCGGAAAATGTTTACAGAACCTAAATTATCGAATTATTCGGGGTAGCTATCACGTTTCGCGGAAGTAGTGGAGGAATGTACCAGGCCGGAACGCTCTTATTCATCGAAGTGAAACCAAAGCGTGGAACAAACATGTTTTTTATATTACATATAAGAACCCGAGGGTGGTTCCGCGTTATGCTACACGAGACTTGGCAGATTATGCGAACGGTGCTCAATTGTACATGCTTATTAACGTCTCAGAATCCGAGTATTGGACAGTGACTCATGCACTATTTTCCTCTACATTGGGTCAACTATATTGCGCATTCTTGTTTGCTGGTGCAGTTACTGTACCACGCCTTGAATTATACGCGGCAGTTCTAGTGGTGAGAACCGAGACGATGGTTCCAGAAGAACATCAAATGTCTTTGGAAAGCGTTAACTACATGACCGATTCAGCGGTTGTCTCGCATTACATAACGGATGCATGCACTAGATTCAGCGACGCTGCTACTAGCCGAATTGTTACAATGCATAAAGTAAGTCTCTATGGACAATGGGATCGTATGCGGTCAACGAGAATCCCAGCCGAGTTGGCTACCCGTGGTATTCGGGATCCGAGGCAATGGATAAATATTGGTTTGGGTACGGCCCTAAATTGAATGGGCAGACGGAGGACCTGAAACAACTAGCAGTTGTCCTGAACAAGCATCTCGTTGTGGACCCAATCGTCAGCTGTTTCCAGGCCCTCAGAGAACATGGAGGACCTGTTCATGTATTAGGAGACTTTCGTAAGTACTGCTTGGTTGCACACTTTGACAGAGCTGTAAAGAGAATAATCGAAAAATGTATCAGCTGCAGAAGACAATATGCAGTACTGTGTGATCAGCGGATTGCACCCGTGTGTGAGACTAGAGTGGAGGCAGGCCGATTTCCGTTTGGGCGGCGAATTCGCCGTTCAGAGGGGGTCGAGCTTTAGTCCTGTCGAGAGTGTAGGGTGATGGTCATAGGAGACGGCTTTCATCCACTTACACGCTTCGACAAATGGAACGTCTGAGAGGTGCACTTAGTAAATTCCGTGGACGACGGTCTCATCAAGTGCGCCTTTAAGACGTGTGATTCCGAACTCCTTCATACGTATGTTTACCATTTGTGGGCGTATTAGTTGGGAGTAGGGGAGAAAAAGAATTTGAATTGTGACATATTCGTCGACTGACACCTGCGTGAAACTTTGGCGGTCGGTGTACTACGTTTTATGAAAGTGAAAATTCCTTTCGATTGACCCTGTGGAACTCTGCCTTTTGACCCCGCCTAACTAGACGCCTGTTCTTGTTATTTTCATAATCCGCGTCTAATTTTATCAATTGCTCCATCCTGCCTCTCCTAATTATTGAACTTCATTCACCTGCTCACACACCCATTGCTGTCTGCACGTCTCACCCTCCTCACCCCTGTGAATTCGGCCTTCCTATGGGCCGCCGTGGAACTGATACCGACTAATCAGCCCATCCGAAGACCGGCTATTTAGACACAGATTGGACCGATCCGACCGCATTTTGCCGGTTCGTCATTCCCTGTCGGTCGTTTGTGCTTGTACATATCGTGGTTTTTAGACCATTGACGGCCTATTGCGGCCAACCATTTTATCTTATCTCACGAATGCAAACGAATTGAGGTTTGTCTCTTGCAATTGATTATAGTGTTTATGCTAATAGTACCATGGTTTCCAGCGACTTGACTTGATTCTGGTGTTTGGCGTCGTTGGTTATACGTGCGTCACTCAACGTTCGTCGGCAGAACGTACACCTGATATCCGCGGATCTTTCATAACTTCGCTGTTTGTTGACAGATCTAGAGATAACCTACTACGGTGCATAAGCTGAATCCTGCAAAAGACTTGTTGGACGGTTGTATTCAATATACATACATTTTAATTCTGTAGGATCATGACAGTTTGAACTGCCCGAAGCTTCATAATTTCTACGGCTCCGGGATTTTAGCGTTTTTTAGAGACTGAACAAAACGGTTTCACTGAAGAAAAGTGATGCTAATCTAAAAACAGTCTCGCTGGAATGCTCATTACAAGGGTGGCAGAAGCGCACACAGTTTGGTAAAACAAGGTCATGCATGAAGTCTGACCTCAAAGTTCAAGCCAACGTAAAAGTCCTTACCCCTATTCTCCGAAGGAGGCTAGTGTACCAAGAAGGATCAACCCACCCACTCACACCGAAATCAGACGCTTGGCCGTCCCCATCACCTTGGATGGCCAATTGCCTGTGGAGCCGCACGACTATGAAGGAGTAGCTCCCAAATGCAGTACGGACCACCACTCTTTGTCCACACCCCAGACATTCCATTTCAAAAACGTTTCGTTAAAACTTGTTCTGTTATTACACCTTAAAACCCAATAGATTTACTGGGGCCGCCGCATGTATCCAGACTGGTTCGCATGACTCACTGCAGCTGCGTCCTCCCCGACTGGATCGGATCACCTCATCCCAAGCTCTTTTATCACACGAAATCCCACCCAAATTTTCCAGGGTGCAAAGCTGCAAGCCACCCTCCAGTAACTCAGATAGCGGAGGCGGTCCGGAAGCCATTGACCTTCGACCAACAAAAAGGAATGATGCTCACACGCTCTCAGGCCGAGATGAAACGGCCGCTACCCTCCAAGAAAGCTGACGAAACTATGTCGCCTTCTACGCATTCTCCATCGCTGGCGGGACTGCTGTCTCGAGCACGTCCTAGTGTTATTCTTCCTCTTCGCATCTAGCCAAATGAGGATGCTACCTTCAAGTGCGCATATACTAACTGTCTGAGTCTTTTAAACACTACCAGAAATCCGACAGCCGGTCCACAGCACCTGCTCTCACGTTTTTTACTTTAGCAGATATCCGAATTTCCTCAGTGACAATGAATCACATGATCCTGGGTACTCATTGTACCAAACAGACTCTTCCAGTAGAAGCGTGGGAGGCTGTGCAGTCTCCTTTAATCAGAGGCTTTCGGGTACCGATAGTCAGAGGGTAATTTACCTCCCCACAGAAATGTGAAGCACTGTGGCTGGAACTTCAACTTCGTAATCATGACACGCCCTTTGTCGGTGTTATGCACCATTGGCCGTCGTCCGGCGTATCTGACTACAAGGCCATTCTTGCCGCCCTAGACGATCTTTCGTTTACCCAACGTTCCTCCAATCTTCTCATTATGGGCGACTTCAACGCACCCAAGTTCATCTATATAGCTGCTCCTGCCGAGGACTCTGATTGCGGATTTTCGAAATCCTTCGCCACGTTGAACCATGAAAACGCCCAGACACAGCATGTGGAGCTACCTACACGGCAGCATCCAGGGCGGTCAACCTACTTTCTCGCTCCGGTTATCACCAACGAAGCTCACCTGGTAAGTAGATGGATCCTCAGACCACCGCTGGGGCACAGTGAACAAACTTTAATAGTTTTTGTTTTTATCCGTAACTGGCTCCAAACTGTTGCAACAAAGACTTTATTCCAAAATTTCCGGAGGGCGGACATTCTTGAGTACACTCATCTTTGTATTTGACCTGCGAATTCAGTCTACCATTATTTCAAGGTCTCCGTTTACGGAGGTGATATGGCATTTATTCCGCGCAAACGACCTAAGTCTTAATGCGTGTACCGCTTCCGCAGAACACAGGCCGCCTTCGTTATGTACGTTTCTGTCTATCTTTCAAGCGAGCCGAAGGATCTGGAAACCTTCATCTCTTTACAAAACAGGTGTAACTGGAAAATCCGCCAACACATCCAACAGACCCACTCAAAACTCTTGCTAGCTGCCTTGGAAAATAAGAATCTTCTTCTCAGGTACATGCGCCGTCGGAGGAGATCTAAGCTCGGCTCTTTCTTTGTACCTTTCCGATGGGGGAGCCTCTTCCACTCCCGAATGATTAATGAGGTGTAAAAATAATATTATTCGGTGGTCTACAATGTAGTTCTGCCAAACTGGCAGCCGATTCTGCCAGGGAGAAACCTCCAACACTCACTCTGACAGCTGACTTCTATGTACAAGATGTTTAGGATTTCTTGTTTATGGTCACCCTTTATATTACAAGGGGATCAGGCAAGATCCCTCGCCGGATCCTCAGATAAGCGGTCCTTAGTTTGGCAATGCCCCTCCATAGTCTGTTCAGACAGATACTTCGGACCAGTACTCTTCTGTAGACATGGAGAGAGGTCATTGTACACTTATATTTAGAGCAAAAGATTGCCCCTGTCCTGCTGGTTATCGGCCGATCGGCCTCACCAGCATCCCGTGCAGTATCATGGAGCGCCTGTTAAAACGCGTCCCCCTTAAGCATTTCTTCCCAAATAACCTTTTCTTCTCTACCCAGCATGGGTTTCTTCCAGCCGGTCATGGACAAACAATAAGTTAGATTTCATGGATAGCCTGACACGGACCAAGGGCTGTTCGGTAGGATTCAGTTATAACAACCGGCGACAAGGTCCCTTATCTATTTTGTTCATAAGAATCCGCGATGTCAATAACCTCAGAAGCGCTGACGGTCGTTTTGCGGCAACAACAGGCTCGATTCGAGAAGGCCCAACTGATGCCCATCAAGACGTTGGCACAGAAGCTGACTATGCAAGGTCAGGCTTCCGGCACCGACTCACAATTGCGGCTGCTGATTGAGTCCATTGGGAACAGAGTCGCAGGGTTTCGTTTTGATCACTCCTCTCGCGATGAACGATTCCAGAAGCCGGCCTTACAATCTTACTCCATCTTCGCCACATTCTTGGTCGTTTATACTTCCAAGCGGAAGTATATTACGCTCACACTCAATGATACCGTCCTTCGAGTGCAAGTTGACACCGCCTCCGACATCGCTGTCATATTATGGAAGATAGGAAACACGATGGGCCGACCTGCCGTGCGTCCGACTACACACAGTGCCCGAAATGCTTCAGATGGCGCGCGGAGGTTACCTGACGAGCCAGTTTTTGAAGTCTCATTCGGTGATTTTTACTTCAAAGGTAACTGCTATCTCACGGATCAACCGGAGTTGAACCTGCTGGAGCGAGACTGGATGGATACGATGAACTTATGGGAGACGCCCATCAGCCGCTGAAGGGAACGGTGACCCAATCAATGTTGGCCCAATGGTATCACTTCACACCACCAGTCCTTCTGGTATCATCGACCACTCACACCAAAAGGACTCTGGATTGTCCCAGGCAGGCTTGGGGCGTTGCACCAAAACGAATGTCGTCTTGCACCTTCTTCCAGACGCAAGACCCGTTTTCCGACCGAAACCTTCGGCGCCGTAGGCAACTCTACTTCTCGTGGACGGGGAACTCGATCGCCTGCAAGAAGCTGGGGTCCCGAAGCCGGTCAGTTATTCCTCTCGGGCCGCACCGATCGTCGTTGTGAAGAAGCCGAATGGGGTGGTCAGAATTCGCGCTGACTTCTCCACAGGCCTGAAAGCCTCTTTGTATATGCATCAGTATTCTTTTCTGCTGCCTGATGGTCTACTCGCGGAGATGAACCGGGACAAGTTCTTTGTGAAGTTTGACCTAACGGACGCCCACCTACAGGTGGAAGTCTCAGAACCTTCCACAGAGGTGCTCACCAACAACATCCATTGCTGCCTGCTGCACTATCAACGTCCCTACACTTGGCCTGAAGCCTACGCTGGCTGTCTCCCAGTAGATCATGGACACGATGTTGACCGATGTTCCAGGTGCAGCCACCTATCTGGACGACATCGTTGTAACCGAGGCCGATGAGGCAGATTTGACGAAACGTCGAGACCTTGTTCTTGGACGCACAGCCAATTATGGGTTTCGTATTCGCCAGAAAAAGTGCAATTTCTTCATGCACTCCATCAAGTACCTGGGCTTCTTAATCTATCGTCACGGCCGCCGCCCAGATCCTAACAACACCCGGGCTACTGTCCATATGCCACCACCGGGTGACGTATCTACCCTGAGTTCATTCTTGGGTCTTATCAGTCATTACAGCGTGTCTATGCCAGCCATGCATCGCGTTTAAACATCCTTGAACAGACTGTTGACGTAGGATATCTCACGGAATTGGTTAATCCAATGCCAGAACTCATTTGAAGAAGTAAAGAAAATGCTCCGCTCCGACAACTTGCCCACGCATTTTGACCCCACTCTCCAAATCGTGGTCGCATCGGATGCCTCAAGCTATGGAGTAGGAGCAGTCCGCACATATTTCTACCCTGATGGATCCCACAAAGCGATCACCCGTGCTGCCTGCTGCTTATCATCAGCGAAATAGAGCTACGGACAGACCGACAAAGAAGCGCTTGCCGTTGTTTTCGCAGTGAAGCGTTTCCATAAGATGCTCTTCGGCCGATATTTCATCCTGTTGACTGACCACAGGCCGCTGCTCGCTGACTTTGGATCAATGAAAGGTTTACCAATCTACACGGTCGGCCGTCATCGAATATGGGCAACGACTGTGCTGAACTACGATTCCGACATCATGCATATGTCATCAACGAGCACTGGAGAGGTAGATGCTCTCTCGCCTGGCTGGCTCGCAAACGCCCAACCTTGAGGAGGCCTTGATAGCTGCAGTATCCTTCAAGGCAGATGCTAACTCAGTGTGTGATATCTTACACTTTGAACGGCTGGCCTGGTAGAGGACTAACGGGTGACCCGGCGCAGTCTTCCGAAGACGTCCCGCGATTTCAACTCCCACTGGTTGTGCGCTGTTTGGGGAACGTGTCGTCATCCCGCCGGAAATTTAGCCCAAAGGAATTCACCAGCTTCACGTCGGCCATCGTGGCATCAGCCGACTGGAGGTGTTGGCTCACTGTAGTCTACTGACTCGAAATGGATGAACAGCTGGAGCAACTGGTCACGACTGCGCTCACGCATTTAAAGCACCCCCAAATGCTCCACTGGAATCATGGCCACTCACTAAAGCTTCATGGTAGCGGGTACACGTGAATTTCTTTGGATCTCTGCACGGTCAAAACTTCCTGATCACCGTCGACGCTTGCTCCAAGTTGCCAGAAGTTGTCTCGACGCCACGCCCTACCACAGGATCGACCATCCTGCAACTTGGGAAAATGTTCAGCCGTCACGGGTACCCAATGAATCCGGTCAGTGATAACGGAAAACAGTTAACTTCCCCCGTATTTGTTGACTTTTGGTATCAGAACACCGTTCATCACATCCGATCACCGCCTAACTGTCCCCAGTCCAACAGCCAGGTGGAGCTCTTCGTGGACGCGTTCAAACGTGCACCTAAGGAAACTCAAGGGAGGGGAACGACCATGGAAGTTTTGGAGATATTTCTAATGCACCGTCGGGCGACCCCAAGTACTTAAACACCCGATGGATGAACTCCAGCTGAGGCTCTCAGTGGACGCAAAATCCGATTGCCCCTATACTCCATTCGTCCAACCGTTGCCATCCCAGGTACCTTGGATGCAACATTTGAAAGCAAATTCAACCAACGACACGGCATCAAAAGCCGACGCTTCAACAACAACAAGATCGTCCCGGCCCGCGATTATCGAAGCAGTTCTGCTAAATGGTCTCTGGGCCGAATTTGCAGAAGGTTGGGCAACGTCATTTGTGAGGTGCAGGTCAGAACGGATGTCTGGATACGCCATGCCAACCAGCTTCAGCCAACGACTACTGCCGGGCCATCGCAAGTGTAGTGACCGACGATCGTGTGGCTTCTCTAAGGATCCCGACTGCAACCGTGTTTTCCTGCTTGTCTGTTCTGTACGCATGATTCTGTGTACGCCTGCAACAGGAGGCCTGATACGAACTCAGTGCTACTTTCTTCAGTCGTGCAACTAATTGCACGTAGTGAATGCTTGCCGCTTTCTTAACGACTGAACTATTATTTCATTATTCAAGGTCGTTTAACCCGAACCTATTCGAGCGTTGTTTAACATACTCGAAGGTTCCACGCACTTTTCGCTTGGCGCGCTTTTGAGCGCCGTCGAGTGGGCTGTAGCCCATCTCGCGCTTCTCTTATTTTTCCTCTTGGTTGCTGCCGTTGGTCCCAGACTAGGCTAGAACTAACTATTTATCATATTTCCAAACACTGCTGGAAATATACGGTTTGTTTCCAAACCCTGCTGTGTTCTCTAGTTCAATGCCTGTTGGGACTACGTTACGATTGCTCTTCAGGAAAGGCGTATTTAATTGTTAGTGGACGAGGGTCTAGCGCATACCCACTTGTCCACTACACAAGGTGAGAAAGATGTTCTGTTGGAGATTGTGGTGGAAACGTTTGGTCTCCCTAACCGGAGCCTGCAACAAAGGCTCCTAACGCAAGAAGTGTGCCACATGAACTACTCCCTAGAAAATGGACCGACCGAGTACGAGGGCCAATGACACCTCTGCAAGTTAACCCACGACTTCCATTGTACGATCAACAGTCTTAATGTGGGGTTGTTAATGTCGAGGTAATCCTGACCCGAAGAACATGATTTTGTCGTTAGAAATCAGATATCGCAAGCCGTTGCTGAAATATGAGTGGGCGTGTGATTTAAATATTTCTTCGCGCTCTCACGTTGCCACGAGGTCAAGGATTTTCTAAGGATACAGACCAGCTTCTTATGTAAATTTGCAAAGCGTCTGGTGGCTGAATACATTGAGGCGAACGCGAATAATCGCTACGAACAACGGTGATTGAATAACTGGAATAGAAGCCCCTTCCGATTGGCTCCAACACTGCAAACGACAGGAACCAATGAGAACCCGGACAAAGCAGACTCCGGATAAGCCCTTCAGCGAACTTCCGTGCATCATGCTACCCAGCGATTGCAATCGCTGGATCGCTCGCTCACTGAATTGTTTATCCGGAGTCTGCTTTGTCTTTCTGCTCTGATAAACAACTCTTCGGGCCAACTGTTTGGTTGAGAGCCCTATTCGTCCTCCCGTTTAGCTCTGGGTGTCCTGGCAGTATCTCAACTAATGAGTTGTATTTGTTCAATATATTTTTCCGGTACATATGATTCTTCTGCTTGTGGTCATGTTGGTACTCTAATGTAGAACCGAAGGTTAGACGTAGTAAATGTAGCTTAACGTGCAATGCGCGTAATCGTGAATGTAGTCTGAGTGTAGTTTGAGTGTAGCTTTCTGAGTGTCACATGAGCGTCACAATGTGTCCCATTGTTACTCTCAAACTACACTCAAGCTGCACTCAAGCTACATTCAAACTACACTCGTGCTGACTTGGCATACACTATCGTGAGTAACGACAACACAATTTGGTGCTGTATCGGCCGTCACGCATTTCAGCGAATGATACACGGGTTCGAGGCAGAGGCCCAAGGGTCCCGAATCCAGTCAGTTTTTCTTTTTCAATTTCAAGCGGGCGTCCGTTGATCTGAGAGGCATTCATAGAAAACAGGGTGTAGCACCGCTCTTGGGAATTACAGTAAATATCACAAAACAAGCTAAGATAACTCGTATAAAAGGTTTTTTAGAAAATGCGAGTCAAGTAGTGATTTGAAGCCGTCGCTTTAGGCGCTACTGATGACCTCAACAAGAAGGCTGTTCCAGAAGTTAACAACACTGTAGGAAAAAACTGCTGCTTGAGAAAGGTCCTAGGACGAAGCTTGAACAGCTTCCTGTTATGTCCTCGCCGACGGTCATCATTCGCTACAGTGAAGAACTGATCAACGAGGCCTACTCTAAAGAGAAAGTGTGTGAAAATTAAATCACCGCGGAGCCGTCGAAATTCAAGTGGGTATAGGTCAAGAATTTCAAGTCGAGACTCGTACGCGACGCATTATAAACCGGGTCGCCCTATCCGCTGTATACAGCAGTGTGGATAGGCGATAACATGATACTGTTGACCCCTTCCCCACTGTCCTACTAAATTTATCTCTCAGGCTCCTCCAGACTCCCCTTTCTAGTAATAACTCTGCAGGCCTCATGATATATATAGCTAATCACAGTAACGCGCTATGGAGCGCTCCATCGGTAAGTCCCATCTCTTACCACTCAACCTTAGACCTCTCTCGTCCTTTGCTTAGACCTAGACTTCGAATTAATATAGGTTCCTTCAACGTCCGCACTTTAAAACAAATAGGTTAGCTGACCGCTCTCGCACAAGCATTAGACTCGTTAAATGTCGATGTCTGTTGTATGTCGGAAACTAGAATCCAGGACAGTAGTTAACGTATAGAACTAACAGCACCCACATTATCTACCTGATACTGGGTGACTCCACAGCCGTCGTTACAGGCCAGGCTGGAGTAGGTGTAGTCCTCAACACGGCGGCTGCAACCGCGTTAGTAGATTGGATTCCTGTTAACAGTAGACTGTGAAGACGTGAACCGTCTCCAGGTATTTGACGACCGATGTCTGCGTTTAATCGCTCGTATCGCATGGCACTAGCGAGTAAGCAATGAAGAGTTCAGGAAGCGGATGTTTGGCACTGATTGTCGAACTAGTTCTTTTGTTCAGTCACTCCATTTGCTCAGACTTAGATGGTTAGATCATGCACTAGGGATGCCAGCTAGTCGTTTGCCAAACCGAATACTGTTTGCCGGCGCTGCGGCCGATTGGCGAAAGGTACGAGGTGGACAGGTGATGACCTGGCATAGACAAATGAAATCGTTCACGAAGGGGTTAGTCACTGTAGATCGGATTCGCCTCCTGAGCTGGAGCCGTCGCGACTCACACAGTTGGTGGCTTGAGACGTTGGGTGAGATGGTGCCTAACCGAGCTCAGTGGTGTGGATGTTTTCGTTTGACCGAGTTGTCTCTGTAGTGAATGCACTTAATGACGCGTAGCAGTGATAGCTGCAAGGAAACTGTCTTGCTGATGTCGCCTTACTTTAACCTACAGCTTGGTTGTTTGTTCGCAAAGTGTGGGCGCCTTGATGTTTTATATTTGAATATACACGTGGCTACTTTTAATTTTTAGGTCGCCTATCCTTTCCCTTTTTTCTTTCCTCTTCTCGTACAGGCTTTACTTTTTCTTCGTGATTGTGTGACAGTTAAACATCAGCGTGAACCACTGTTTATGATGATGATGATGGTTTACCTTTCTCTTTTCATCACCGGATGGCCGCCACGAAGGGATTTGGGACTATTGGGATGATAAGAACCTTTCTCTGCATAGGCATGCCTTTCAAGCGCCTTACGGGGTTTGTGTAAGATCACTGCTTGGGTATGCTAATTAAGTCGTATACACCGGTTTGAAGAGGGACGTACTCACCGCTGAACGTGTCCGGCGAGTAGCCACCAAAATAGTCACTTTATTGTAGCATTTCTCCTACGAATCTCGTCTTGACATTCTTGATCCTTATCCACTTGGATTTCGAAGATTCCTCGGCGACTTTATCCTTGCACACTTTTTCCTTAGCGTAGGATTCCGGCAGCAATTTTTTGCCCCGGTGGCTGATAACAGTCGAAGGGGTCACGACAGGAAACTCTGTAAGCTTCGACCTTGGACCTACCTTAAGCAACAGTTCTCTTACAGGATTGTCAATCACTGGAACGACCTTTCATTAAAGATTATTAGCTGTTCATCTAAGGATCGTTTCAAAGTATTAGATTCCCACTCACTTAAGAAGTTGTTAGAGTAGTATTTTACTCTGTCGTTGGAACTCTGTAACCCCCAAGAGGGGTGCTACATTCTATTTTGAATAACTGCCTTCCAGGTCAACAGAAAACCACTGACATCGAAACGGACAAACTGACTGGATCCGGGTGACATGGGCCTCCAAATTGGGACCAGTGAACAGATTGCTGAAAATGACTTATTTGTACACTGGTTGAAAACCGGAGGCTCAAGTTACTCGGATATAGTCAGTTTGTTAATTTTGATGTCCAGCGGGCTTCCGTTGATCTGAAAGGCAGTTATCGAGAACATGGTATATCGCCAGTTTTGAGGATTACAGAAAATATCAAAACGGAGTAAATCACTAGGTCAACAGATCTCCTCTCTCCTTCTCTTTCTAAGGATATTGAGAAAAGATCGATTTTAGAACTGACAAAAATCCGCCAGACAATTTGGGAGACTCAAGAGGTGCCTCGTGATTGGTGCCTATAAACAGTAATTCCCATTTTCAAAAAGGGGCCCGAAGTCTATGTGACAACCACAGAGGCATCAGTTTAGTGTCTGTTGTGTCCAAGTTACTCACTGGCATCATTTTACGTCGTCTCACTAAGCCCAGAAAAAGTCAGATAAGCGAAGAACGAGCAGGATTCCGATCCGAACGGGGATGTGTTGATCACATTTTTACCATGCGATGGACCTTGGAACATCAGCACTGTTACAGACAGCCGACAGCCGTGGTCTTTTTGAACCTGAAGGCTGCTTTCGATTCAGTTGCT